>JAVTVY010002919.1:16815-32184 GCA_036873755.1 Hanleya hanleyi | reverse complement strand
CACGGCCAGTCCCAAGTGGAGAGTTGACATTTTCACGAGGGTTCTTCTAAAATCATACGTGCCTATATGTATTTTTACCCCTCAGCCCGATTGGGCTGGGGGGTATTGTTATCTCCCCCATCTGTCCGCAAGTCTGTCCGTCCTCTTTTCAGAAGGACTCTTGTCTTGAGAACTATTGAGGGCAGTCCGCCGAGACTTCTGTCCAATAAAATCGTATAGCATGTAACCTGTATATGTGCCTTTTGTACGTTTCATTGGTCCGACCCACGTCCGTTTGTCTGTCCCGTCCACTTTTTTGTCCATCTTTATCAGGCTTCAATTCCAACATTATCTATTATGGACCTTTTTGTGGTAAGTTTATAAAATCCAGGGGTGATCAAATCATCTACATAATAATTTCCCTGTATTCAGAAATGTTTTCTTTTCATTCTACTTCCAAAATTTTCATGGAATGTTCCACGCGTTTTTCCTGATCTACAAAAATCTACATATTACATACATCTAAACTGTGTTTTTGCAGGGAAGATAACCACATAGAGGATTGAGCTGTAATGTGCCGAAAATGAAGTACAAGTTTAAATCTACGTTTAAATCTCTACAGCCTTTTCTTTTCGTGAATTGCCATTTACGAATTACTCAGTTGGCTTTAATTTTGCTGAACCTATAATTTGTGAAATTGCCACGCCTTGGGAACACTTATAAATAGTAGTTTGGTATCATTCGTGGTACTAATTTCTTCATTAAGGGTCAGCAGTGAATCTTATAGATCGACCTTTATAATATGCAGAGGCTTTCTTTCTGAATGATACACTGAATAAATCCGATGTTTACTTGCTGTATCTTCTGAATAAATGTATGAAACAACTTTAATATCTTTCAGATGTACACGAAATGAATCTATCCAACTTGATAATGAAAGTAATTTCTATTACAACAATAAATTTTACCACAACTACAACTAAAGGTGTCCTGACCCCCTCCCCCCCTCCGCCACCCCATAAATGAACACTATTCAAAGAAAATGATGACCGATATAAGAACATTAAGGCATTCATTTTTGGGTTTGCACGAAAGCCCTAACGAACAGAAAAACCACGGACAGAAGCTGTAATGGGAGTACAGAAAGCTACTGACTACCCAGTCAACGATCTGATTGGCTGAAACATTAGACTACACGACGAGAGTTAATTGGAATAATCTGCAGTTTTTTTTTAGATGTTTCGAACTTTCGACAACGAATGCAATTTTTACATGCATTTCTCAGACTCTTGAGACTGACATCAAGTCCCCCCCCCCACACACCACTTAAGGGACAGGAAGGTAACACAAAATCCTACATTTTCAACTCGAGCGAGATTGATGGTTGTGGGTTTACCTGAGATTTGAAAGAGTATATTTAAAAGACAATGAAAACCAATGAAGGGCAAGGCTATCGGCTAGCGTATATCAAATTTGATGTCCACATGTAATTCCACTGTGGGCTGTTAGGAGCATTACGTGTTGAATATTTCCGTGATATTAAAAGAACAGCCAAATCCAAAGCGCGTCGAGGTAGACCGATGTCTTACAATAAATGTGTTGGTTTTATTGACCTGGCAATTCTTAAAGGTCAACCCAAACGCTCAGAGGTCAAAAATATAAAAAAAATAGCCCTTTCGATTCTGTTTGCCGTTTGAAAGGTGAAAATCGCTCTCCTGCCAATTCCAGCTGTGACGTCACGGAGGGAAGCCGTCTTGTATTCTCTATGTTAAAGCCGTATACCACAGTCGTAAGTAGCTGCTGATTTCTGGAGATTTTCGGAGTATCGGGGCATCATTTGTTAAATATGCCGCGACGTTGTGTAGTGGGAGGTTGCAGTTTTACTACAGATGACGGTGTTAGTATTCATTTATGGCCTAAAGACGAGAAAATCGCTGCAAATTGGACGAAATTTGTACGCAAGACGAGAGTGTGGAAAGAGGGCCCGAGTCAGTACTCGTATAATTTGCTCGGCACATTTTGACAGAAATTAGACATCATTCGAGGATATCTACAGCGTAGCAGTTGAATTCGGGTACAAACCAAAACTAAAGAGAACAGCTATTCCAACTATCAAACCTAAGAACAATCAGAATGTCACGGCAAAGAAATCGGACAAAGAGAATCTATCACGGACATCGGCTGAACGAACCTAGCCTGCAAACGAGGCCTCGGGCAGGGAGAAGGCTGTACATGCCCTGCTCGCTCTCGCGTGGAATTTGTTGCTTGAGCACCTACAGGTTAGACTGGATGAGTCTATATTTCATATATATTATTTAATAATAATAAAATGATCTTTCATAAATATATATACGTTTGATAAGTAAATAAATAAAAAACACCAATTAGAGTGAATGGCTATAGATACAGAAGTGATAATAATACTTTCATAATCCCTTGACATTTGAGATTGTGGGAATATCATTCGATTTCAATTTAATTGAGGTAATTTGTCGAAAATTGAGCAAATTTGAATTCCGATCCACTCACCACGGCTTACTTTTCGCCATGAATGTCCAAAGTTTTTTTTATCAAACTATATAATTCTGAAATTGGTATTTCATGGGGATTATGGGAAAACAAACAAAATTCAAATCGGACGTATATCAGTAGAGTTATCAACAGTTTACTGTCCATACTGCCGAATCCCGGAGTTTATCCCTTCGAAAAGGCTGCCTCGGTCATTAACAACAATAACAACACAGATGTGCTCGTTCTTTACATCACAGAATCGTTCTACATTCAATACAGTTTGACATATATGGACATTTGGTCTTATAGATGACGATAATAAGGTTTCCAATCAAGTTGCATACCAATCTGTATTCAACAAACGACCTCTCCGAATCCTGTCGTCGTCGAGTTTCACGTTGTCAGAGTGGTTGTCACTGTCAGAATCGGAGCCGTACGGCTCAAATTGATAGGGCTGAATTCCGCCGTTGGTCTGCAAACAACTGTTAATTTGCCCGTCATCATCCTCCTCTATGTCTATTTCATCTTCTTGGCGAAAAATATTTCCATCTAAGCAGCTGATATCGCTCGAATCGACATCTGAACCGGAGCTCTGACTGCACTCGCTTTCCATGTTATCCGCTGTTTTTTCTCAGGCAACTTCCCTGCGTGACGTCATCAACCCAGCTGTGAAAGTGTGAAAAAGCCCACTTTGCTCCCATATTACGTGTGTTTCTGATCAGATTAGAATTTTTTCAATATTTTTTTCATACAAAGTGAAGTATGAACTATGATTTTTAAGGATTTTTAGACCAAAAAAAATTCCGTTTGGGTTGACCTTTAAAAGAAGATGACAGGACCTGACATATATATCTATAAATCTCTATTCCACGGGGAATGTACTCGGTCGCACACGAATACTGACGGGTAGTTGCAGCAAGCTTTGGCTTCAGTGGATAAAACTGAACACGTCGGGTATCGAACCGGAGGCCTTTCACATGCAAACCGAACGCACTACCACTGAGCTACATCCCCAAATGTTTCAAATGAAATAGAGTAGAGCTGTCTGTTAAGCCAGTCGTTTTATTTCAGTCTGTGATTTGATTCATGTATTGTATATGTGATTGGGAGAGGAGCCATGTGGCTTATTCCTGCAATAAAACACACATTGGAGAAATTGATGAATTCTTGATACGATAGCAAGTCTCAGTCATAATTGATGATGTTTCCTAAAGGGCGATGCCAAGAATATCACCAGTGAGTGGCCTTATTGTTTGCGACCCTGTTTTATTTCGTATTTACGAAAATGTCCGTATATATATTTGAATATATTAACTTCAATCTGTATAATTCATTTTCAATTCGAAATGCAATTGAGCCGTAAATAGAAAGCTTGGAGGAAAATTATAGTGCATTCCGATTTCTTCTGTTATACTCAGAAGTCGGAGACTTGCCCTTCAGTCTGCGGCATGGAACCGCAATATTTTCAGAAAATCAGTGTGATTCCCAAAGTGGCTCAGAGAATCAACACACCCCAAATAATTAATTTTTAATGTATGTTTAAATAGTACAAACACAGCTGTCATGGTCTATTATCGCTTCAGTTCTTCTTCCAATATCAATCGAGGGGATTTTATCTGAACATTTATTACGAAGAGCTACTGACTACCCAGTCAACGATCTGATTGGCTGAAATATAGTCCGGCAGCCAGACGGGTGAACCTAGCGCTATAGGTCCCACAACACGAAACCGAAGGGTGCCCACCTGGCACCCTTGAGCATTTTGAATAAACACCTTGTTCCCATGATAACCACAGTAAAAATAACTAATAGTGAACGCAGCGAACTCTATACACAACATGCATACGTACGTAAGAAATAACACATACCATACCACAAAGTTTCAGTAAGCCGGTCAACTCAGCTTTCGCCGACTTCCGGTAGCCGACTTCCGCCAAAAGTGGCAGTCATTTTGTTTTGTATGTCTTATGGGAAATGTTGGGATTTGTGTTCAGCAATAATTTGTTAAATCCGCTTCTGGATTATAATTTATAGTGCATGCAAAACATCAAAAGAATGACAAGGAGAAATAAGAAAAGTCCGGAGCGGAAATCGACGAGAAATCGGCGAGTGTACTCCAGCGGGAGATTCAACATGGCGGCTGCCCAGGTCATAGGCATAAAACGATGTCAAGTTTTACAGCCGGGGACTTCTCCATCCGGGTTGTCACAAGAAAAGTAAACTGATATTCGGTATTATTGACCTTTGACACCAAATGCCAATCAACGTTTGTGTGCTCAGGTGTTCTGCGCAAGTATGACGTCACTTCCGTTATGCGTGAATCGGGCGTGACATCGGGCGTAGACATGTTTAGGCTTGTTCTTGAACATCCCTCATCATTGGGACTTGTACGTAGATGATGACGTCACTTCCGGTGTGCGTGAATCGGGCGTGATCATGTTAAACTTGTACCATTGCTCATGGGTATTTTTCCATTTATCCGGGTCCTACATCCGGGCCTGTCTTTGCGTGACTCTACATGTTTAGACCTGTACTGACTGGGGTTTTCCATTCATCCGGGTCCTTGTCTACATCCGGGTTTTCCCAGTGGTTTATTTCCATCCGGGTACTCATCTTACATTGCGTCCTTCTATCTGGGTTTTTCCCTGTTGTACAGCCTTTGGTTTACCATCTGAGTCCTTCTATCGGTGTTTTTCCATGTTGTACAGCCGGGGACTTATGAGGAGAGCGGAATATTGCTCGCCTAAATATTGATGAGAGCTAGGGGCTAATATCGGTCTCCGACATATCGGGGTCTACCGACAGAGAAAGGGTGGGGGAGTGGGTGTATGTGCAATTCGGATTTGTCCCGAAAATATAAAAAGCGGAACACGGACTTTACCCCTGAAATAGGGGAAACCCCTATCAATCAGGTCTAGAGGGTGATATATACACCGAAGAGAGAACAACAACAACAACAACAACAAGTGTTCATATAGTTTATTATCCCCTCCCGTACATCATACCCACGTTGGAGGAGCCGTGTTGGGTATGTTCACGATACAAGTAGGCTCTTGTCCAATCAGAAGCCGCCATTTGGCGCTGCATCTGTCATATTCGTTCTTGCCCGTTATGTGTATTCTCGGCTGCTCTTATCCAATCAAAAGCCACCCTTTGAGAAAGTTCAATGTTCGGTCATGTTCTCTCTAATTCGTATGTTCTAATCCTGGCTCGGCAGACCAGGATATTGTTCAAGCAGCCTGTCCTGAAACAGTTGTTTTCATGGGGCATGGGAATGGACGTTTTGGGGTCGAGATGCGCCAGTAGTGGGCGTACAGGGTAGGGGAGATTGCACGTTTTTGGTATACGCTTGCTTTCATGGATAGTAACGCCCACCCACGCCTATCTTAACGCTTTAACGCCCTGGGGAACTAGACCAAAAGCTCTCCTTTTCATGGAATTGTCACTAATTCAACGAAATACAGTGACGCCTGTCAACGCCCGTCGTAACGGCATAACCCCATCGCAACGCCTTTGTTGACGTTCACGTCAACACTTATGTTGTCTTACGTTATGGCGTAATTATCTATTGTAACGTAATGACGTACACATCAATTATAACATAATGACGTTAACCGTGAACACGTAGATAGATTATAGACAAACCGTGGGCGTAGTACGTATCTAAGCTTCAAACTGACAACTTCGTCAGTTGCTTAATGTTATTCATATTCGACATTAAGTATTTCAGTCTATTCAACTCGTCAGTTGTCATTCTGTCCATTTTTCAATTCACAACGATAAGTCTCTACCCGTATATATACGATTCGACAGCCTTAACGCCATCTCAACGCCGGGTCGCCCTATGTTAACACCCTAACGCCCTATTTGAACACCTTAACGCCCCAGAATAACGCCTTGACGCCATGATGTAGACAGGTGAGAGAACAACAACAGCAACGATGACAGGTCAATCTTGTTATTATCCCCTCCAGTACGTCATACCCACACTAGAGAAGCCGCGTTTGGTATGTTTACAATTCAAGGAGACTCTTCTTCAATCACAAGCCGTCCTTTGAGAAAGTTTAATCTTCGGCCATGTTCGATCTCATGCGTTTGTTCTAATTGTCGTCGGTCAGGCCAGGATATTGTTCGGGCAGCATGTCCTGAAACTGTTGTTTGCGCATTATTATTGCATTTTCCAGGGCCTCGGTTGGTGATAACCCCATATCCTCTTCCAAGTTACGTTTGGTATTCATGATGGACGTGTGCTTGCGGTCGCCTCTCTTTTCAAGGGGCAGCAGGCTATACCGTTTATAGATGACCATGGCTGTTTTCCAGATGCAGGGCTGCATTTCGGTGCACGCCTGTTGTAAGTTATCCTGTCCGTCGTCTTCAATTACCGCAGCATAACTATGAATAGCTCCATGCACAATACCATCCTAGAAGGTAGGTTCTGCCTCACTTTCCTGAGATATAGGCTGACTATCTGATGTCAAGCTATCCGTATCAGTAGACAGACTCGCAGCAATCACGGTTTCGGTATCAGTCGGTGAACTCTCATTAGAATTTGCCACCTCTAGTGGTACCGATCGGTGACAGGTGTTCGGGTTGACCGTAATTTTTTCCTTAGTGTGTTGCGTTTATAAACCGGAAATATAATTTCCTCTCGTTTACTTCAAAAGTTATTAGCTTTAGAGAGAAAATACTGAATTTTCATCTTCTCAATTTTCACCGAGAAGAGATTTGTTGAGAAAATATTACGAGTATTAGAAAATAAGCATTTGTTTGTTTTTGCAATTCTTGGCGATATTGTTGAAGGGAATTCCCTTCATATATAAAATATGACACCTTTAACCAAAACGAGTCTTACATATCGAAATGCAGTGCATTTGAACCAAAATGATACTGAAAAATCGTTTTGGTTAAAGGTGTCATATTTTCATAATATCTAAATATGTCAAAACGCTTGTAATGCTCTGAAAGGGTGTAGTTCACCACCATTCGGCGCATGATTCCTCAAGTCAATATTTGTAACTGCTGCTTGGCCGAATGGTTAGAGTGTCGGGCTACAGATTAAAAGAAAACCAACATTTTGGTTCGAATCCCCAAATCCATGAATTTATTTTTTCCATGTTTTCCTTTTTTCTCTCATCTTCATTTTAGACTTAAAGTGCAATAGTGACGTGAAATAAAGACAGCGAATCCCTAACGCACAGAATCCCATATTTTATTATAATTCGTGAATAGAATTGCACACAACTCCACACACACAGTCAGACCACTTGCTCAGAATATGAATATTCTGACGCTCCAGCAAAGCAAAAAATTAATTGTTACACATATATAATTCTACATAAGGGTATTTCGTTATAGGGCAGCGGAAAGTTGTGTCTATAAATTGAAAAGTTATAAACTTGTCTTACATCAAGTCCTTTATTAAGGAAATGACTTTCAACAAGTGGTGACGCTTGCTTTCCTATAAGGGATTATGCATGTGCCAATATGTTTTGGGTTTTTTTGCAGTTAACTTCCTTAATTATTGTTCGCTGAACTTTTGGGAGTGATTTTTCAGTTTTCGGTTTATATATTAATATAACTGATTATTGTTCGTAAATATCTGGGTCGTTCATGAAAGTACTAATGGCAGCTATATGGGAATATGAACCAGAAATTCCCATTAGACTGGCCTCGCCTGTCTGACAAAGAGTTGTGAAATACCTGCAGCATAACGTCACAATTTACCGGCCGGCTCTGAGCGAGACAATAGAGCGGCAGAGAGGGACTCTGAAGGGAAAAATATCCATCTAAAGCGAACACCTCCTTTACTACATAATAAGTAAGGCGATTATTTAGTGATTTGTGGCCTATGTGGGTGCCCTGGCATGAGACCTTGCTTCGTATAATTTTTCGCGCAAATTCGCATGCAGGTTGCGCCACCTGCCACATGGCATATAACTCCACGATGACATGATGGGTTCAATCCAAATTTGGTGGGTGGATTCCTTGCTTTTAGCACATGTTCGCCTTCAGGTGGCGCCACCTGATGCCATCTTTGAATTTTGGTTTCTCTGCTTCAACTCTGCAACAACTTGATGGACTTAGTCCAAATTTCCTATGTGGGCACCTTTTCATGAGCCCTTGCTCCGCAATGGTTTCGCGCATGTTTGCCAGCAGGCGCCACCACCAGGTTGGTATTTTTCACTTCTGGTTTCTGTACTATAGCTCTGCAAAAATTTCCCTGCATAAGGTGTCGCCACCTGGAGGCCATCTTTTAATTATGATTTCTTTGCTATAACTCAAAAAAACTTTATGGATTTAATCCAGATTTAGTGTGTGTGCACCTTTCATTCAGGTTTGCCTGCAGGTGGTGCAATCTGTTGGCCATCTTCGTATTTTGTTTCCACGAGACAACTCCTAGATTTTATTCGTTTGTTCGAAATGTGGCTTGGTCCAACTGAAAGTCATGTCACTCATGTTGAACATTATATAGTTTGCGTATAAAGCAGAAAATAAATGCTCAAATTCCTTAAGTGGGCAAACTGCACTCAAGAGTTAAACGTTACTTTTTCCCCACTTGAGTTGGTTATTAAAGAGAAAGGTTTAATTACAACACATATAAGGGAAGATTGGCTGAAGATTACTGTGCCATATCACAAACCCTGCCAGCAATGAATTCAGGTTTTTCACCCCTCAGGAGCTGGGCGGAGGGGTATTGTTATGGTGTGTCTGTCCATCTTGGCCAAGTATACATGTCGTACCTCAGCCGGCTCCGGTATGCCATGAGCCGCCCTTTGCTTTTCTGTGGTGGATTTTTCAGCAACCTATAAAGTGTTCAGGCTCTCTTACTTAGCTGATCATTTCTCTCTACGCGCCCGAAAAACCGTACCTGTCGAGATAAGTGCCCAACGGCGCCCCCGAATAGTGAAACAGTAAGGCTGTAACCCACTTTCTGGGTACCATGGTGAACACTAGGTAGCATTCAAACAAGTTTCCACTGAAGACCCGGATGAGCGTAAAAACCCCTTAAAACTTGGGTACAATGGTGACCACTTAAACATATGATCTGTTTGGACAACTTTCCACGGAAGATCTGGATGAGCGTGTAAACCCCTTAAAACTTGGGCACCATGGTGACCACTCAAACATATGATCTGTTTGGACAACTTTCCACGGAAGACCTGGATGAGCGTGTAACCCCCTTAAAACTTGGGCACCATGGTGACCACTCAAACATATGATCTGTTTGGACAACTTTACACGGAAGACCTGGATGAGCGTAAAAACCCCTTAAAACTTGGGCACCATGGTGACCACTTAAACATATGATCTGTTTGGACAACTTTCCACGGAAGACCTGGATGAGCGTGTAAACCCCTTAAAACTTGGGCACCATGGTGACCACTCAAACATATGATCTGTTTGGACAACTTTCCACGGAAAACCTGGATGAGCGTGTAAACCCCTTAAAACTTGGGCACCATGGTGACCACTTAAACATATGATCTGTTTGGACAACTTTCCACGGAAGACCTGGATGAGCGTGTAAACCCCTTAAAACATGGGCACCATGGTGGCCACTCAAACATATGATCTGTTTGGACAACTTTCCACGGAAGACCTGGATGAGCGTGTAAATCCCTTAAAACTTGGGCACCATGGTGACCACTCAAACATATGATCTGTTTGGACAACTTTCCACGGAAGACCTGGATGAGCGTGTAAACCCCTTAAAACTTGGGCACCATGGTGACCACTCAAACATATGATCTGTTTGGACAACTTTCCACGGAAGACCTGGATGAGCGTGTAAACCCCTTAAAACTTGGGCACCATGGTGACCACTTAAACATATGATCTGTTTGGACAACTTTCCACGGAAGACCTGGATGAGCGTGTAAACCCCTTAAAACTTGGGCACCATGGTGACCACTCAAACATATGATCTGTTTGGACAACTTTCCACGGAAGACCTGGATGAGCGTGTAAACCCCTTAAAACTTGGGCACCATGGTGACCACTCAAACATATGATCTGTTTGGACAACTTTCCACGGAAGACCTGGATGAGCGTAAAAAACCCTTAAAACTTGGGCACCATGGTGACCACTCAAACATATGATCTGTTTGGACAACTTTCCACGGAAGACCTGGATGAGCGTGTAAACCCCTTAAAACTTGGGCACCATGGTGACCACTCAAACATATGATCTGTTTGGACAACTTTCCACGGAAGACCTGGATGAGCGTGTAAACCCCTTAAAACTTGGGCATCATGGTGACCACTTAAACATACGATCTGTTTGGACAACTTTCCACGGAAGACCTGGATGAGCGTAAAAACCCCTTAAAACTTGGGCACCATGGTGACCACTTAAACATATGATCTGTTTGGACAACTTTCCACGGAAGACCTGGATGAGCGTGTAAACCCCTTAAAACTTGGGCACCATGGTGACCACTCAAACATATGATCTGTTTGGACAACTTTCCACGGAAGACCTGGAGCATATGATCTGTTTGGACAACTTTCCACGGAAGACCTGGATGAGCGTAAAAACCCCTTAAAACTTGGGCACCATGGTGACCACTCAAACATATGATCTGTTTGGACAACTTTCCACGGAAAACCTGGATGAGCGTGTAAACCCCTTAAAACTTGGGCACCATGGTGACCACTCAAACATATGATCTGTTTGGACAACTTTCCACGGAAGACCTGGATGAGCGTGTAAACCCCTTGAAACCTGGGCACCATGGTGACCACTTAAACATACGATCTGTTTGGACAACTTTCCACAGAAGACCTGGATGAGCGTGTAAACCCCTTAAAACTTGGGTACCATGGTGACCACTTAAACATATGATCTGTTTGGACAACTTTCCACGGAAGACCTGGATGAGCGTGTAAACCCCTTAAAACTTGGGCACCATGGTGACCACTCAAACATATGATCTGTTTGGACAACTTTCCACGGAAGACCTGGATGAGCGTGTAAACCCCTTAAAACTTGGGCATCATGGTGACCACTTAAACATACGATCTGTTTGGACAACTTTCCACGGAAGACCTGGATGAGCGTAAAAACCCCTTAAAACTTGGGCACCATGGTGACCACTTAAACATATGATCTGTTTGGACAACTTTCCACGGAAGACCTGGATGAGCGTGTAAACCCCTTAAAACTTGGGCACCATGGTGACCACTTAAACATATGATCTGTTTGGACAACTTTCCACGGAAGACCTGGATGAGCGTGTAAACCCCTTAAAATTGGGCACCATGGTGGCCACTCAAACATATGATCTGTTTGGACAACTTTCCACGGAAGACCTGGATGAGCGTGTAAACCCCTTAAAACTTGGGCACCATGGTGACCACTTAAACATATGATCTGTTTGGACAACTTCCACGGAAGCACCCTGGATGAGCGTAAACTCCTTGCAAAACTTGGGCACCTATGGTGACCACCAACATATGATCTGTTTGGACAACTTTCCACGGAAGACCAGATGAGCGTGTAAACCCTTTAAAACTTGGGCACCATGGCACTCACCAAACATGATCTGTTTGGACAACTTTCCACGGAAGACCTGGATGAGCGTGTAAACCTCCCTTAAAACTTGGGCACCATGGCACCAACAAACATATGATCTGTTTGGACAACATCCACGGGAAATCTCGATGATGTAACCCCCTTAAAACTTGGGCACCATGGTGACCACTCAAACATATGATCTGTTTGGACAACTTTCCACGGAAGACCTGGATGAGCGTGTAAACCTCTTAAAACTTGGGCACCATGGTGACCACTCAAACATATGATCTGTTTGGACAACTTTCCACGGAAGACCTGGATGAGCGTGTAAACCCCTTAAAACTTGGGCACCATGGTGACCACTCAAACATATGATCTGTTTGGACAACTTTCCACGGAAGACCTGGATGAGCGTGTAAACCCCTTAAAACTTGGGCACCATGGTGACCACTTAAGCATTTGACAACTTTCCACTTAACCCTGTTCTATACCAAAACAAATCAAAGTACTTAAGGTACTGATATCGGGTTTACTTGCATCAGAGGAGTTTATTAGTGTCATATTTGGGAAGAATGGTGGTGTTCGCTTGACATACGGAATCGTCCTCAAGCTGTTCAGTTTGAAGGGCCAAACTTTCACTTTTATCAAAGGGATATGAAATGGACTTTTTTGTACAGCCTTCATGCTGAATTATAAGACCCGAAATAATGAAGGACTGCAGATGCAGGAAAACGGATTTATGGCTCACTAAAGTTGGTAAATTGGCTTATTTTCGTATTTTTAGGCACTTTTCGGTGTGGACTTTCTCTTGTTACAAAAATAGGACACCTTTAACCAAAACCAATTTGAGCTATTTTGACCAGCAAATAAGTCTAAATATGATTTTGGTTAAAGGTGTCATAATTTTGCAACGAGAATTTTGGAGAGAAAATGTCGACTGTAAATGCACCGAAAAGTGCAAAATACGGCAGGTTTGAACCATTGTAAGTCTGGTTGTGTTTGTTTGTGGGTCTTGATTATTCTTTATCTATTCAAATGGTCAATTTGGTGCTTTTTAGACAAAACTTAGCCCCACCAGCTGTGTGTATCAAAAACGCATTGAGGACGATTCCCTATCTAAAGTGAAGATCATCTTTGTGATCTTGCACTATATATGAATCATAACTTTTGCGGTAAGGTAGCTTAACAAAGATTAAAAAATGTTCAAAAATATTAAAATTCATATTCGTAATAATAATTCATAAAGTGCCATATAGTTATAGAACAACCTCAAGAATATGTGTGTAAAGTTGAAGTTTCAGATCTATATATCATGTACCAATTTCGAGTTCTTGCATTTGAAAGAGTGACTAAAAAAAACTGATGGGACAACAAGTGCTGGTCCTATATTACTCGCTGGTTATCCTGCTATTGCTTTGTGGCGCAGTGACTTCCTGGCATCAGCCCCACATAATAGCCAGATAGGATCGGTTGTCGCTGGACCGTGGAGAATGACTATCCGTCTCGCCGTAACAAATGCTACAAGATGAAGGCAACTTTTAAAAGAAATTGGAAAGATAAAATTTACTGCGATAATCTCCCAGTTATCACGTTCAATGCACAAGCCACCGTGTATATGACTGTCAGAGAGAAGAACGGTATTTTTTTTATGACAGGGTTCGTGCGCCTTCAGAGGTTCAAAATTCCATGACTTTTCTATGACCAATTTTTGAAATTTCCGTGACCTCTAAACAACGCTTTTCATACAAGTTCTAGATCAGACATTCATAACTCAGCCATCGTCCATGTCTGACTTCATATTGAAAGACAGTCGATCTATATCAGTGTGACTGTATTTGTTTCAAACACCACACTATTTCCGGTTCCAATGTCTAATTTGTTGAAAGAAAGCCAGAAATACCCTCGCGATGATCTCCGGCAGATGTTGGCATATGGCCACGGTCGTGCAGGGTATTGGTCGTCTCACCGTTCGAGGTAGAAGTTGAAACTCGGGCATAGTCAGAAATGCCGGTATGTTCATGTGCTGTCCGCCCTGATTTTTCTGTCCATGCGTAATGTGTACCCTGTAATCTTTGTATGGCTCCGACTATCCGACCATCGTCCATATTGGACAGATCCACATTTGTTTGATATATTGTGTACGTTGCTGTCCTCTCGCCGTGACGGGACAACCACAGTTATAATCATCCATTCTCAGCCAATGTTCACTAAATTTGCATTTTCCCGGCATCGGCAAAATTAGCCCAAAGCTGAATTCCAAACCAACGAACAATGGTGACTGCAATTTGACCAGTTCAAATGGGACTGTTCTGGATGCAAGACGGTACATCTTCGGGAAATTTATGACCTATTCCAAGGTTCTTAGCGTTACATGTACATGTTCAGGTCAGGGCATTTGCAGCATTTCTGTTCTTCATTCAATACATAGTACTGTTCATACGCCCGATGATATGTACTTTTGTCGTTAAAAAAATAAAACTGAACGTACTTGTAGGCCTACTCGTTTGAAGCAGCAGACATTATAAATTTAGTTGACCTACATTATGCATTGAAGATCAACCATTGAAACGCGGAAAACAATGAATTACGTCAATTATACAGTATTTTCGCCTGCATGTTGTCTGATCGTACTATTCTTGTTTATCTGATGATGCTAAACAATAATGATCTTGTGAACTTTGGGATAGGCCTAGGTCATAAATTTTCTGAAGATGTACCATTTTGCGTTCTGGATACGTACACAATTAGTATAGATGTCAAGAGCGTGAGCCAATCAGCTGTCGACATTATGACCTCGACCAATACACGTCACAGAATATGAATATTAATTCAGCGGGAAACAGTCACGAGTTTAGTTCAACCAATGGGCTACACAAAATATGTAAATGAGCTGTCTGACCTCGTTCCAATCTGGCGAAACTCGGTCACCAGCAAACACGTTTCACGGCCGTTTGGATTTTTATTCCGCAACAAATTTCGCTGAACTTCAGAGGATAACTTAGCTTTTTTCACTCATTTTCCCCGGACTCTGTACATATATTTCCTCTGACTTTCCATGTCCTTTCAACGAAATTCCATTACTCTTAGCGCCTGGAATTGCATGGCTTGTGCGAGGCCTGTTGTGAATGCTTTAAGGGGCATCAAATGAGAACAGTCTCCGGGCAGGAGATCAAAACTACACATGTGCAGAAGAAAAAAGAAAAAAAATCTGAAAAGTGATACTAATATAGGGTTTACCCTTGGTAAACCCGATAAAAATACCACTCAAGTGTGTACTGTACACATGAGAAAAACCACTTAAGGAAAAATCACCTAAGCACTCATATGTTGGTAAGTCCGAGCGCCGAAAGTCCTTGACTAAG
>JAVTVY010002919.1:0-16792 GCA_036873755.1 Hanleya hanleyi | reverse complement strand
TAACTAAATATAGGTCTTTAAATCATTAAAAAAAGATAGCAAATGTTAAAATTTCGGAAGAAAAATAGCACTAAGTAGCAATCGAGGAAGATGTGTTTTTGCAGAAATGTACACTTCTGATAGGGTTCTGAAATGATTCTAAAATGAACATGACGGGCAATACAGAAATGGCGAAACAATTAATCATAAACTTATGTGATTAGCATAAAACAAAATGATACCAATTCTCATTGTACCCAGAAAACACAGTGTCCAAAGTTAGTCTATCTAAGCATTTGAAATACTAGAATACAGTACAGTAAACAACGGCCATGAAGTCTTAATGAATCTGTGAAAGTATCAGTATTCCTCATCGGTTTGTGAATCAGAGTCATCTGTATCCTGATCTTCTGATACAGGATCATCGTTATCGGTTTCCTCTGTAGTGTGTACCACTTCCACATCACCCGACTGTGCTAATCTGTTCTTACAGTTCAGTCCGCATCGGCATAGTCCCGTACACTTGAAGCTGTTCTTGAAACATGAACATCTCTTAGACAATGGCATGGACGTTGACGCATCGTCTCCTAGATACAGTTCCAGTGAGAAACAGACATCTGCTTGAGATCCAATTCAACCCACATGCTGCAGTGGCCAGTACCATGACATCGGTATCAGGGGAGCGAATGATCACATCGGGTTTTGGAAGTTGTTGTGAGGCATAATTTGCATGAAGTACGAGTCTTTTGTCGGCTTCTTCCATTCTGTACTCTAATTCTGGGATAATTTTACATTCCATTTTACCGCCAGACAGATTGAATTTGTAGCATTTGCTACTTGCTGTGGCAAACAAGACACGTTTACCCAAAATCGGTATGTATTTTGATTGTTTCCATTCTTCAATGAGAAAATGAGACAGCGACTCCTTGAATTGCCCATCTCGAAGAGCCTTTTTCAGTTGCTTGTCCACTCTCTGTTCGGAGCTCTATCCTTGTGACAAAGCTGCCTTCAGATCGAGCCCTAGATTCTCGTTCTGCACTGTGGGTACGTGTCTGCTACCCAATGTATCGGTCCTGAGTTGTTTTTCGGTACATTCTTCATAACGATTTTCAGCACAGTTTCAGCCAAATGACCAAAAGTCGCATCTTTACCCAGCTTTAGATTTTGGATGACTGGCATGGCAGCCAGAATCATGGTTTGCTGACTTGACGTGCTCGGCTCATCTTTTGGCTCGACACTAGATTCCAGCGCGTGCATAAGAACAGGTTTAGCTGTTTTCACCAGACCGCCATCTCCAGTTGCCAGAGAGTATGGCAGGGGTCCGAGCGGATAGCTGAGAATATCTTCAATGCTGACACTCTTTCTCTGCCGATTATAATCATCTTATGGAAGAAACCTCGAGTGTACCTCACTCTGGATGTTTCATCATGTAGGTTGCGCTTCTTGCGATTTGACATTGGTGCAAAGTTGTTTAGACCAACTTTTGACCACGTGTCGTAGAAACCTTGAGATTCTTCAGGTGCACCATCTGCCTTTGGTTCTTTTGTCCGGTCATCCCGTAGTTCTTCCACAGAGCAAACTTTCTGGAGTATGGACTTCACAAACTTCACAAACTACTGAAAGTTCAGACTTTCCCTTCTGATGGGAATGAAGCATATCGTTCGCTACGTCTTCTGTAGTTTGTCGACCCGATGAGAGACGGCATAGTGGGCCTTCATCGGTGAAAGGATTATTCCACTTGACGATGGTGTCCATTATGCTTTGGATCTTCTCTTCATCTCTCCTGACCCATACATTCCCAGCATCATCGGCTGTGAATACCTTGGACTGAGGGGTTCCAGTGAGGGTGGAACAACGGCGCATGAACTCTGCTCGTTGTGTGGACAGGATCTCCCACTTCAAGGTTGCTGCTGGATTCATGCTTATGTCAGAGATTCCCCCGTGTGATTTTGAGTCCCTGTTTACACCCATCTCAGTTTCTTGGTCTGCTGGAACCCTACCAAATGGATTGTTGCTGCTTTTTTGGATGGTGAAAAGTGTTCCAACCAGAAGATGCTCTTGGGCATCTGGATGCGTATAGGCGGGATTCAGCATCATCTTCCTTAGACGGTTCTTCCGCATGCCACAAACCATGGGAGCATCTCTAACTCGGATTGGAGACTCAGGAGCCAATCCTCGGTGCGAGCCGCTCTAACGTGCCGTAACATGATTCCAATGATGTCAAGATACATTGACCAGAACTGTCCGTTTGGTCCGAGTGACTTGATGTATTAGTCACAGAGTGAGAATATCTTCTGGAAGCTTTCAGAACTTGTTAGGCTGCCAAGTGTTTCAGAACCAACGTTACGTCACAGCTTCTCAACATCAGCCTTTATCATATCGATACACATTGTTGTCTTCCAACTGTTGAACGAAGGCTGTGAACCGTAGCCGGCCAATCGCTCCTGCGGCAGGTGAAAGGGCATAGAAACCTCGCTCCCAGTGTTCACCTTTAAGGACCTTGTCCACTGATCCTACTGCTAGAATTTCCGCTTCAATGAATATATCACGTTGTCCAGCACTTCCAAACAAGAAACCAGGACATGTCAAGACCCGCATTGTTGTATGGAATGGCCCTTGGTGTAAGACAATACGGTACATTCGTGGGTCGGGTGTATGTTTGCTCAGGACAACCTCTATAGCTTTGACCCAGATTCCCATATCAACCACAACAGGAACGGAACATGAACCTTTTCCATGGTCGCTATCCATTATTTTGTCAGTCATCTGAACTGATCCACACAGAAATGTGTAAATGACATCGTAGTCAGGTGGTTTGTGGATGGTTTGGCAGTATCCAATTCTGTATGGCATTATGTCCGTCTTCTCGCCGTTGGAAGGAATTTCGGACTTCTGTATTCTGCAGTCTACGTCACTGTGAATGTTTGGCATCCCAGCCTGAGCCATATACCCCGTGGTGTCATGGACCCGAAGTGTCCTGAAAAATGACCACGATTCCACCCAGATACGCTCTGTTCTTCAGGCCGTACACTTTTGTTTAGATCAAAATCCATTCGTGCAAGCTGCCAGGAAAAGTCTGTTTTTCGCGACTTTTCCGTAATGTCCGGATTCAGTGTGGTCAGGAGTTTGACTGCATCGTTAAACCGTGGTGGATCTACTCTCTTGCTGATTGTACATGTCTGAAGTTTGTCGTCACTCAAAGAGATTGACTTCCGCCCAGTTCTCCGTAAATTAGCAGGCTGTCCTGTTTACATAGGCTCTACGTCACTGTGAATATTTGGCATCCCAGCTTGAGCCATATACCCCGTGGTGTCATGGACCTGAAGTGATCCTAAAAAATGATCACGATTTTTATAGTCCTTGTTGTCCCAGCCAAACACAGCGGGTACGTTAGGAACCATATCCTCGGGAGTATGATACCCAAGTTCATTTTGAGATATAATGATTTCTGCGTTTGCAGTGTCCATCTCCTGCAGATGAGATTTATTGATGCAGTGTTGGTGTTTTTCATGAGCGTCACCAACGACAGGCTTCCGGTCTTCTGTTGAATGGATTTGGCGTGCAAGACATGTTCAACAGTGACTGTGCTACTCTTCGTTGCAGCATGAATGATGTCTTGACCAATCGAGAGTATCTTCTTGTGAACATCTGACCGTACATGTATGCGTTCATCTCGCCAATGAAGTTTGCTTTTCTGACCGACAAGGTCAGGTGGAACTTGCGACCTTGTGGCCCGTTGACTGGATGGAAGAATGTCGTCTGTTTCGATTACCGTTTCCTGGTCATCTCCAATTATCCATGCAAGTGAATTATACAACGTGTTTGGCAACTTTATGTTATCTTGTGTCATATCTTCTGGGTGTGGAGGCCAGGAAGTTGAGGTACGGACTGGATATCATTGTGTATCTGAATACTTGTATTGTAGGAATATTCCAACTCATTCACACTGTCATGCATTTCACCATCTCCACCTCCCAGCAGTTCAATCTCACCCTGCAGTTTCTCTGACTGCTGTTCTGTCACAATGGATCTGTTCAAGAGTTTACCGCTTGGTATCTCGTTTGAATACACCAGCTCCGATTCTCCTCGCAATTTAGGGTGGAAAAACATAAGTTTCGTTCCAAACTCGTTGACCAAGCGTGATTTTAACTCTGATGAATGGTAGACAGATTCAGCATTTAAGGAGGCTAGAGTTGAATTCATAAAGTTGGTGATGTCTTTCAATAAGAGTACTTCAGAGCCATGGATAACCCGTTGCTGGATCTGTTTTTCTACCTCCGTAAATGCCTGGTCATAAACTGTGGAATCTGATGTATGGGATTTGGAAAATCGTATATTTCGTTTGCTCGTGAACACGACACGACACGAGTTGTATACCATTACGTCATGCGCAATGATATCACCACCTTCAGCCAGGCATCCAATCTGTCGTAGGATTTTTTCATCATTTCTCTCGCGTGCACTCATAATCAGAGAATCTCCAGTAGATGAAAGGGTTATCTTCATGGTCTTTTCCATCTTTTTTTGACGAGAGAGTCATTTGCTTTCCTTCATACATATTAGGCAGGAACGTCCTGAACCAGCTGTTGTCGGAATCGTGGACGATCTTGTTTTGGGGCGCATATCTTGATTAGGAGACACGCTGTGTGCTCCCTCCAACACGGTGCCTTGTTGAAATTGCCGTTTTTTTTCTCTTGTCACTGAACAGTTTTAGGTTTTTTATATCGACTATAGCAAGATGGATGTGTTCTGAGCTGAGTAATGTCCAACGGAAGCAGTTCATCACCAGTAATGTAGCTTTTCAGTCTGTTAAACGTTTCATCCTGAACACGACTTGCTGCTGAACAAAACGTTTTCCACGATGCATCTGTCCATCTGTGGGCCGTACCCTTCGCTGTCGTTGGGCTATTGTAGATAAGACAACAGTTGAAATCGTGCTTCTTGGTCTTCTTTGTGGGTGACACAAATGATGTCAACGAAGGAATAAGGTGACATTCAGCATCTTCCTCAATGTTTTCAACATGCTCGATTTCACTCTCATCGTCTGAGGACACATTTGCATTTGCCAAATTATTAGGATCATCTCCTGATGGAAAGAGCGAAAGGAGATGAAAGCCAAAATTGTTATATGGTGTACTACTGTTGCCTGCAGGCAAATGATAAATATTGATCCATTGGGTATGATATGTAAAAACAAGAAAAATAAAAGAATAGTGTTTGACACTTAATTTATGTGCCTGCTCAGACTTCTTAAATTGTCATGAGTATGTATCATTGAGTTTCTACCAGGCTAAATAAATAATATATCATGTATGTGTGAAATTTGTTCATACATACCAGTGGAATCAAGACTGGAATATACCATGGTGTTGAAGCAATGGTCAAAGATGACTGCCTGTAAATAAAGAAACGTAAATGATAAACGATCATATTAAATGTAAATTGCAATTGGTACCAAATTAAAAGGGAACCAAGTTATCATGGAGAAAGCCGATCTTTTATTCTAACAGTACATCATGTATATTAGAACAATTTCAAAACAATAAATTAAAAGAAACCACAAATGTTAAATGCTTTTTACTTTTTCTCAGTTGAAAAACAAATTTATTGACACTGTTTCAATTGTTCTTTCATTTGCAGTTTTTCTGATGGGTTTATTTTCATTTGAAAGTACATTTTAACATTATCACTTTATTCATAACCCTTTCCCCAGCACACTAATTCCGAGTTTCTCTATATCGATAGTTCTTACTGTTGTAGGTCTTTGTCCAATGGTTGTTTCATATATACATGTAGCAATAGAGCAGTCACTATTAAATTGGGCTCCCCATCAAATAAATTATTCTAATTACATGTAAGCTAGACATAGTAAAGCATGTTCATCTGTTTAAAAAGCAATCCATTTTAATCCAATAATCGATGAAATGTCCAGATATGGAGCTACAATTTCAATCAATATGCAATAATAGGACATAGCATGTATGTAAAGTTCATAAGAAAATGTTAAATTTGTCTGTAAAATTTGATTTTTGCTTTGGGGACGAGTTAATTGACTCAAGGTTGCAAGGGGGTGAGTTGACTTAAAGTTCGAATTGGGGACGAGTTGCTTTGGGGACAAAGTGACCTGTTCCCACATAGACAGTGCTGATAATACAATCATGTATTTAGGAAGAACATACAACATACCAGCTGGATGCATTACTCCCAAAAGATTTATGAAGTTTGTGTCATGGGCAACAATACCGCTGCCACTAAACTGCATGGGAGAATGGAAAGAAAACGTTCAACAAAATTTTGCAAACATATGTTTATTTTATTTTAATTTATATTAATTTTAATTCACTCTGCTGAAAAAATGCACAGCTACTGTAGAATCAGAAACTTTAGTATGGTACAGATATGAAAACTGAAGTGGGAATTCATGATTTGAAAATAATATAGATACTAGGATGAGTGATGCCAGTCAGTACATTAACCTTCAGATACTGTGCATAATGATTAGGATAGAATTTATTATAAGCGGAGGTTTTGTTTCCCGTAGCATGCTTATTTCTAGGGTCACATTGTCCCCACCGTACAAACTAATTTCAACATGACAATTATTCTCGACAATACCTACATGAAATGGAATCAAGTGATACAGTTATGCCTCATAGCATTCAGAGGCCTATATTCAATGTCTTTAACTAAATATAGGTCTTTAAATCATTAAAAAAAGATAGCAAATGTTAAAATTTCGGAAGAAAAATAGCACTAAGTAGCAATCGAGGAAGATGTGTTTTTGCAGAAATGTACACTTCTGATAGGGTTCTGAAATGATTCTAAAATGAACATGACGGGCAATACAGAAATGGCGAAACAATTAATCATAAACTTATGTGATTAGCATAAAACAAAATGATACCAATTCTCATTGTACCCAGAAAACACAGTGTCCAAAGTTAGTCTATCTTAGCATTTGAAATACTAGAATACAGTACAGTAAACAACGGCCATGAAGTCTTAATGAATCTGTGAAAGTATCAGTATTCCTCATCGGTTTGTGAATCAGAGTCATCTGTATCCTGATCTTCTGATACAGGATCATCGTTATCGGTTTCCTCTGTAGTGTGTACCACTTCCACATCACCCGACTGTGCTAATCTGTTCTTACAGTTCAGTCCGCATCGGCATAGTCCCGTACACTTGAAGCTGTTCTTGAAACATGAACATCTCTTAGACAATGGCATGGACGTTGACGCATCGTCTCCTAGATACAGTTCCAGTGAGAAACAGACATCTGCTTGAGATCCAATTCAACCCACATGCTGCAGTGGCCAGTACCATGACATCGGTATCAGGGGAGCGAATGATCACATCGGGTTTTGGAAGTTGTTGTGAGGCATAATTTGCATGAAGTACGAGTCTTTTGTCGGCTTCTTCCATTCTGTACTCTAATTCTGGGATAATTTTACATTCCATTTTACCGCCAGACAGATTGAATTTGTAGCATTTGCTACTTGCTGTGGCAAACAAGACACGTTTACCCAAAATCGGTATGTATTTTGATTGTTTCCATTCTTCAATGAGAAAATGAGACAGCGACTCCTTGAATTGCCCATCTCGAAGAGCCTTTTTCAGTTGCTTGTCCACTCTCTGTTCGGAGCTCTATCCTTGTGACAAAGCTGCCTTCAGATCGAGCCCTAGATTCTCGTTCTGCACTGTGGGTACGTGTCTGCTACCCAATGTATCGGTCCTGAGTTGTTTTTCGGTACATTCTTCATAACGATTTTCAGCACAGTTTCAGCCAAATGACCAAAAGTCGCATCTTTACCCAGCTTTAGATTTTGGATGACTGGCATGGCAGCCAGAATCATGGTTTGCTGACTTGACGTGCTCGGCTCATCTTTTGGCTCGACACTAGATTCCAGCGCGTGCATAAGAACAGGTTTAGCTGTTTTCACCAGACCGCCATCTCCAGTTGCCAGAGAGTATGGCAGGGGTCCGAGCGGATAGCTGAGAATATCTTCAATGCTGACACTCTTTCTCTGCCGATTATAATCATCTTATGGAAGAAACCTCGAGTGTACCTCACTCTGGATGTTTCATCATGTAGGTTGCGCTTCTTGCGATTTGACATTGGTGCAAAGTTGTTTAGACCAACTTTTGACCACGTGTCGTAGAAACCTTGAGATTCTTCAGGTGCACCATCTGCCTTTGGTTCTTTTGTCCGGTCATCCCGTAGTTCTTCCACAGAGCAAACTTTCTGGAGTATGGACTTCACAAACTTCACAAACTACTGAAAGTTCAGACTTTCCCTTCTGATGGGAATGAAGCATATCGTTCGCTACGTCTTCTGTAGTTTGTCGACCCGATGAGAGACGGCATAGTGGGCCTTCATCGGTGAAAGGATTATTCCACTTGACGATGGTGTCCATTATGCTTTGGATCTTCTCTTCATCTCTCCTGACCCATACATTCCCAGCATCATCGGCTGTGAATACCTTGGACTGAGGGGTTCCAGTGAGGGTGGAACAACGGCGCATGAACTCTGCTCGTTGTGTGGACAGGATCTCCCACTTCAAGGTTGCTGCTGGATTCATGCTTATGTCAGAGATTCCCCCGGGTGATTTTGAGTCCCTGTTTACACCCATCTCAGTTTCTTGGTCTGCTGGAACCCTACCAAATGGATTGTTGCTGCTTTTTTGGATGGTGAAAAGTGTTCCAACCAGAAGATGCTCTTGGGCATCTGGATGCGTATAGGCGGGATTCAGCATCATCTTCCTTAGACGGTTCTTCCGCATGCCACAAACCATGGGAGCATCTCTAACTCGGATTGGAGACTCAGGAGCCAATCCTCGGTGCGAGCCGCTCTAACGTGCCGTAACATGATTCCAATGATGTCAAGATACATTGACCAGAACTGTCCGTTTGGTCCGAGTGACTTGATGTATTAGTCACAGAGTGAGAATATCTTCTGGAAGCTTTCAGAACTTGTTAGGCTGCCAAGTGTTTCAGAACCAACGTTACGTCACAGCTTCTCAACATCAGCCTTTATCATATCGATACACATTGTTGTCTTCCAACTGTTGAACGAAGGCTGTGAACCGTAGCCGGCCAATCGCTCCTGCGGCAGGTGAAAGGGCATAGAAACCTCGCTCCCAGTGTTCACCTTTAAGGACCTTGTCCACTGATCCTACTGCTAGAATTTCCGCTTCAATGAATATATCACGTTGTCCAGCACTTCCAAACAAGAAACCAGGACATGTCAAGAACCGCATTGTTGTATGGAATGGCCCTTGGTGTAAGACAATACGGTTCATTCGTGGGTCGGGTGTATGTTTGCTCAGGACAACCTCTATAGCTTTGACCCAGATTCCCATATCAACCACAACAGGAACGGAACATGAACCTTTTCCATGGTCGCTATCCATTATTTTGTCAGTCATCTGAACTGATCTACACAGAAATGTGTAAATGACATCGTAGTCAGGTGGTTTGTGGATGGTTTGGCAGTATCCAATTCTGTATGGCATTATGTCCGTCTTCTCGCCGTTGGAAGGAATTTCGGACTTCTGTATTCTGCAGTCTACGTCACTGTGAATGTTTGGCATCCCAGCCTGAGCCATATACCCCGTGGTGTCATGGACCCGAAGTGTCCTGAAAAATGACCACGATTCCACCCAGATACGCTCTGTTCTTCAGGCCGTACACTTTTGTTTAGATCAAAATCCATTCGTGCAAGCTGCCAGGAAAAGTCTGTTTTTCGCGACTTTTCCGTAATGTCCGGATTCAGTGTGGTCAGGAGTTTGACTGCATCGTTAAACCGTGGTGGATCTACTCTCTTGCTGATTGTACATGTCTGAAGTTTGTCGTCACTCAAAGAGATTGACTTCCGCCCAGTTCTCCGTAAATTAGCAGGCTGTCCTGTTTCCATAGGCTCTACGTCACTGTGAATATTTGGCATCCCAGCTTGAGCCATATACCCCGTGGTGTCATGGACCTGAAGTGATCCTGAAAAATGATCACGATTTTTATAGTCCTTGTTGTCCCAGCCAAACACAGCGGGTACGTTAGGAACCATATCCTCGGGAGTATGATACCCAAGTTCATTTTGAGATATAATGATTTCTGCGTTTGCAGTGTCCATCTCCTGCAGATGAGATTTATTGATGCAGTGTTGGTGTTTTTCATGAGCGTCACCAACGACAGGCTTCCGGTCTTCTGTTGAATGGATTTGGCGTGCAAGACATGTTCAACAGTGACTGTGCTACTCTTCGTTGCAGCATGAATGATGTCTTGACCAATCGAGAGTATCTTCTTGTGAACATCTGACCGTACATGTATGCGTTCATCTCGCCAATGAAGTTTGCTTTTCTGACCGACAAGGTCAGGTGGAACTTGCGACCTTGTGGCCCGTTGACTGGATGGAAGAATGTCGTCTGTTTCGATTACCGTTTCCTGGTCACCTCCAATTATCCATGCAAGTGAATTATACAACGTGTTTGGCAACTTTATGTTATCTTGTGTCATATCTTCTGGGTGTGGAGGCCAGGAAGTTGAGGTACGGACTGGATATCATTGTGTATCTGAATACTTGTATTGTAGGAATATTCCAACTCATTCACACTGTCATGCATTTCACCATCTCCACCTCCCAGCAGTTCAATCTCACCCTGCAGTTTCTCTGACTGCTGTTCTGTCACAATGGATCTGTTCAAGAGTTTACCGCTTGGTATCTCGTTTGAATACACCAGCTCCGATTCTCCTCGCCATTTAGGGTGCAAAAACATAAGTTTCGTTCCAAACTCGTTGACCAAGCGTGATTTTAACTCTGATGAATGGTAGACAGATTCAGCATTTAAGGAGGCTAGAGTTGAATTCATAAAGTTGGTGATGTCTTTCAATAAGAGTACTTCAGAGCCATCGATAACCCGTTGCTGGATCTGTTTTTCTACCTCCGTAAATGCCTGGTCATAAACTGTGGAATCTGATGTATGGGATTTGGAAAATCGTATATTTCGTTTGCTCGTGAACACGACACGACACGAGTTGTATACCATTACGTCATGCGCAATGATATCACCACCTTCAGCCAGGCATCCAATCTGTCGTAGGATTTTTTCATCATTTCTCTCGCGTGCACTCATAATCAGAGAATCTCCAGTAGATGAAAGGGTTATCTTCATGGTCTTTTCCATCTTTTTTTGACGAGAGAGTCATTTGCTTTCCTTCATACATATTAGGCAGGAACGTCCTGAACCAACTGTTGTCGGAATCGTGGACGATCTTGTTTTGGGGCGCATATCTTGATTAGGAGACACGCTGTGTGCTCCCTCCAACACGGTGCCTTGTTGAAATTGCCGTTTTTTTTCTCTTGTCACTGAACAGTTTTAGGTTTTTTATATCGACTATAGCAAGATGGATGTGTTCTGAGCTGAGTAATGTCCAACGGAAGCAGTTCATCACCAGTAATGTAGCTTTTCAGTCTGTTAAACGTTTCATCCTGAACACGACTTGCTGCTGAACAAAACGTTTTCCACGATGCATCTGTCCATCTGTGGGCCGTACCCTTCGCTGTCGTTGGGCTATTGTAGATAAGACAACAGTTGAAATCGTGCTTCTTGGTCTTCTTTGTGGGTGACACAAATGATGTCAACGAAGGAATAAGGTGACATTCAGCATCTTCCTCAATGTTTTCAACATGCTCGATTTCACTCTCATCGTCTGAGGACACATTTGCATTTGCCAAATTATTAGGATCATCTCCTGATGGAAAGAGCGAAAGGAGCTGAAAGCCAAAATTGTTATATGGTGTACTACTGTTGCCTGCAGGCAAATGATAAATATTGATCCATTGGGTATGATATGTAAAAACAAGAAAAATAAAAGAATAGTGTTTGACACTTAATTTATGTGCCTGCTCAGACTTCTTAAATTGTCATGAGTATGTATCATTGAGTTTCTACCAGGCTAAATAAATAATATATCATGTATGTGTGAAATTTGTTCATACATACCAGTGGAATCAAGACTGAAATATACCATGGTGTTGAAGCAATGGTCAAAGATGACTGCCTGTAAATAAAGAAACGTAAATGATAAACGATCATATTAAATGTAAATTGCAATTGGTACCAAATTAAAAGGGAACCAAGTTATCATGGAGAAAGCCGATCTTTTATTCTAACAGTACATCATGTATATTAGAACAATTTCAAAACAATAAATTAAAAGAAACCACAAATGTTAAATGCTTTTTACTTTTTCTCAGTTGAAAAACAAATTTATTGACACTGTTTCAATTGTTCTTTCATTTGCAGTTTTTCTGATGGGTTTATTTTCATTTGAAAGTACATTTTAACATTATCACTTTATTCATAACCCTTTCCCCAGCACACTAATTCCGAGTTTCTCTATATCGATAGTTCTTACTGTTGTAGGTCTTTGTCCAATGGTTGTTTCATATATACATGTAGCAATAGAGCAGTCACTATTAAATTAAGCTCCCCATCAAATAAATTATTCTAATTACATGTAAGCTAGACATAGTAAAGCATGTTCATCTGTTTAAAAAGCAATCCATTTTAATCCAATAATCGATGAAATGTCCAGATATGGAGCTACAGTTTCAATCAATATGCAATAATAGGACATAGCATGTATGTAAAGTTCATAAGGAAATGTTAAATTTGTCTGTAAAATTTGATTTCTGTTTGGGGACGAGTTAATTGACTCAAGGTTGCAAGGGGATGAGTTGACTTAAAGTTCGAGTTGGGGACGAGTTGCTTTGGGGACAAAGTGACCTGTTCCCACATGGAGAGTGCTGATAATACAATCATGTATTTAGGAAGAACATACAACATACCAGCTGGATGCATTAGGCCCTACTCCCAAAAGATTTATGAAGTTTGTGCCATGGGCAACAACACAGCTGCCACTAAGCTGCATGGGAGAATGGAAAGAAAACGTTCAAAAAATTTTTGCAAACATATGTTTGACAAAAGTGGAAGATTAAACTTAAGACTTGAGTCTGATAATTCATTGGGTATATTCAATAATTAATTTTAATTCGCTCTGCTGAAAAAATGCACAGCTACTGTAGAATCAGAAACTTTAGTATGATACAGATATGAAAATTGAAGTGGGAATTCATATGATTTGAAAATAATACAGATACTAGGATCAGTGATACCAGTCAGTACATTAACCTTCAGACACTGTGCATAATGATTAAGATAGAATTTATTATCAAAAATTTCAGGTAATTGGATATATTTTGACAAAAACCGGAGGATTGGAAACCTTCTGGAAATTGGCAAACATATATGAGGTTTGAGGAACTATAAATATAAAAGTCAAATACATCCCAAGAAATGCATCTCAAATTAAAATCATACCCCCCCCCCCCACACACACACAGGTTGACGAAAGGTGCATAGTGGGGACATCCGTACACAACCATACAAGTGGGGACTTCTTTATTTTTTGCCTATTCAAGAAACCTGTTGCTGGTTTGTGTTGTGGACAGCCTCGGGATTTCCACGACGCTTTGATTCCAGTTCAAATTTGCACAGCGCCTGAAATATAAACCCGTATTTTCACGCCACAAGCGGGAACACATGAAACATACCGGCAAAGTGGGGACACCCAGGCAAACACCCGTTTTCAATTTCAAACACACCCGTTTGAGTTTTCTCTAGTCAAAATGGGGGCATATACGTTATTTATTTTTTTTTACCATGGTGTTGTATACAAGATCATAAAACGGGCAGCGAAACAGTTTCCCAGTCTTTGTCACACCGGGGACGTCCCCGGTTGGAGGTGTGTCCCCAGTATGAAGGTGTGTATTCATATAAATGTCCCCGCTATACACCTTTCATCAACGCACACATGCACACAGAAATACACAGTTCAAATTTTATAATTTGATACAGTATTTATATATAATTGGTATAGCTAGCATATATTAACGATGAAAAGTTACGAGAAAGCTGTTAGATTAAATTAATATAGCGCAGACAGACGCCCGACGATACTTGTATTTTAGAACAAACAAGGGGAATAACTGTGTTACTCAGCCGGAAGTTCGCGCGCATGTTGTTCTGACGGCGCGCGTATGAATATAGCTAGTGCCTAAAACGAGTGGATATTTGCTTTCGCCGTTTATGCGTACTGTTCCGAGATGAAATACGGATCGATTTGCACAAAGAAGGTAAAGATTTGGTTTGTAGTTTAAGAACAACACCCGCTCAACTAAAATTGCGTGCCAGAATACGTGCGTGAACCGACCGACGACTGAATCTCGTGGTTGTTTCACGCGACGTGTAGATACTACGCTTACGCTGAAGTTTCTGGAACAGGTATTCAATTTTGATTGAGGAATATATATGTAATTGTTTATTTGTGAAATTTCCAGATTATAATTGTTTTGAAGATATAACAAAAAACATTATCCCCACTTCGTCTATGCTATTTACCATTACTCGTCAGCTTAAACGCTGTCGATATTGGTGTAAGTAGTAGTTGATTTCATCCGTCAAATTATATAACGAAAGATCAGTTTTAAACAAGTATTGAGCGGTTCTCCATTGACAAGGCGTGAAGACCTGTTTGTAACTCGACACACCAATTAAAGCTTTCAGGAGTTCATTTTCGACTGTACCAAACGAGTGACCTTGCGATTGCAATTAAACGAACCGCGTTCTTGATGATTAAATCAGCTGCGAGCCCTGATGATCCCTCTGCAAGAACTTGATGCATTATGTATATCTGTCAATTAAACGGAGGATGTTCAATTATCATTATATCGACATCGCATATGTAATACGACAGGAAGTTAATTTACAACGAAAAATACATTTGCGGGCCGTCATGGAAAGACCGTGCCGTGGTACCAACAATGTTTAGTTCCTTGAGTTATTTTATAACTAATTGCCTTCAACTTCCAAATGCAAATACAAATGGATAACCATTTTGCTTCACCTACAACGCCTCTTCATATTTCTGACCACGTGTTCGAACAGAATACCATACTTTTCTCAGTCTGAACTTTCTCCATTTAAATTAACCTCTGTCTGGACTCCACTGACCGACTTGTATATCTATTTTAACATACTAGCGGTTTCATTTCGATGAAGCAACCATCAAGGGGAAAACAAAGTTCAGAAACGAGTGTCACATGCGCCTTAAGTCAATAAAAAGCTACATTTGAGAAAGAAAAGCCGATTCTATTTTTTTAGTAAATTCGGCTGAAAATCGAGCAAATATGCATTGACTGGTCAGTCGGCTACTATATATTTTCTTCCCCTCCTCCCCCCTTCCCTGCCTTACGTGAACCCCCAAAGCATACACACGCACACACACACACACACACACACACACACACAGATGTGACACCCTCCGTCATCTTCCCCCTCCGGGCTTCCCCATCGCCGTGGTTCTCTCTGGGTACTCCGGCTTCCTCCACCAGTGAAACTGTCTGTCACTTTATGAGCAAAACATTCTTGAGTGTGGCAACAGCCCCCCCTTAAATTATCTACATAGGCCTGCATTTTACATTTTTTCATAAAGAACCAGGCAGTTGGATAGTGTCAGTGTCAAATGTTAGAAAGTATCGACAAAAATATGACCTCGTCCATTGTGTTGGTATTATTTGGGCGAATTTTGAGATAGTTTTCTTCTCCAAATTATGCGTGCATTTACCTCGCACATGTTATTGCATACAACAACAACAACAACATGGGCTATATTGACTGCTGCGACATCAATCAATAGCTGCCAAATGCTTTGCGATATACTGAAATAACGAATGGTGTACAATCGTCGTATCTCGACGGCATAAATTGGCAGTAATAAACTTACCAGAAAAACGGCGAAGTTGACATCGTCCTATGCCTATGACCTGGGCAGCCGCCATGTTGAATCTCCCGCTGGAGTACACTCGCCGATTTCTCGTCGATTTCCGCTCCGGACTTTTCTTACTTCTCCTTGCCATTCTTTTGATGTTTTGCATGCACTATAAATTATAATCCAGAAGCGGATTTAACAAATTATTGCTGAACACAAATCCCAACATTTCCCATGAGACATACAAAACAAAATGACTGCCACTTTTGGCGGAAGTCGGCTACCGGAAGTCGGCGAAAACTGAGTTGACCGGCTTACTGAAACTTTGTGGTATGGTATGTGTTATTTCTTACGTACGTATGCATGTTGTGTATAGAGTTCGCTGCGTTCACTATTAGTTATTTTTCCTGTGGTTATCATGGGAACAAGGTGTTTATTCAAAATGCTCAAGGGTGCCAGGTGGGCACCCTTCGGTTTCGTGTTGTGGGACCTATAGCGCTAGGTTCACCCGTCTGGCTGCCGGACTATATTTCAGCCAATCAGATCGTTGACTGGGTAGTCAGTAGCTCTTCGTAATAAATGTTCAGATAAAATCCCCTCGATTGATATTGGAAGAAGAACTGAAGCGATAATAGACCATGATAGCTGTGTTTGTACTATTTAAACATACATTAAAAATTAATTATTTGGGGTTTGTTGATTCTCTGAGCCACTTTGGGAATCACACTGATTTTCTGAAAATATTGCGGTTCCATGCCGCAGACTGAAGGGCAAGTGTCCGACTTCTGAGTATAACAGAAGAAATCGGAATGCACTATAATTTTCCTCCAAGCTTTCTATTTACGGCTCAATTGCATTTCGAATTGAAAATGAATTATACAGATTGAAGTTAATATATTCAAATATATATACGGACATTTTCGTAAATACGAAATAAAACAGGGTCGCAAACAATAAGGCCACTCACTGGTGATATTCTTGGCAT
>JAVTVY010002918.1:0-35729 GCA_036873755.1 Hanleya hanleyi | reverse complement strand
TGATAGCTTCTCTCTTGCCAGAAACTAGCTTGTGTTTATATATTATCTCATGTTTGTTTGGAGTTTTGTGTCATTTGTATATTATGAGTAAGATCTTTAGATTATAGACGGCGACTGGCTACGGAATATCGGATCTGGCTCTAATACAATCAAGTCTGACATGAATCGCCCTTTCGTTTCCAATGAAGTTATGTATATGGTACGAGATGAAATTCAGTCCGTGAAACCATTGCAATGAATGAGGTTAAAATAGAATAGGAAATATCCCCTCAATTATGGAAAAGAAAAATGTCTTCTATACAGACAAATACTTAAGTTTATACTGTAAACTATCGCATTTAAAAGTGACGTAAAACAGCCTTAACGAACGTTTGAAATTGGGGTTGTGTCTGTTTTTGGTTGTTCGTGTACAATTTAGGATAGATTTCAAATATATCTAAGATGTGACACCTTGAACCAAAATAATATATTATCATGTCACGGAAGATATGACAAAGAAAATATTTTATTAATTTTCGTTCAACAAGGTATTATATTTTAGATATATTAAACAATCCATGCTAAAATGTATACGAAAAACTAAAAACGAAAGCCCAATTTCAAACGTTTGTCGACGCTGTTTCACTTTACTTTTGGCTGTTGAAGCGTTAACAATATACACTCCGGTATTTTTCGCAAAAGGTGTAATAGCTACGGCTCATAGTAATTGTTCATATGAGTACCATGAGGATCTTGAAGTACATGGGTTCATACGGCCCCTAGCCCCGGGTTAAGCGGAATTAGACACAAGTTACGAAACGTAGCGCCATAGATCTTGCACGCTACGTTCGTATTTTGCTATCAGCATGCGATATGTATCGCCAAATTTGAGAAACTTCGAGTGGAGGCGCTTGGTGGAATAGCCCTGTTTTATAAGTTTCTGCAACAATGTTTTGTGACGTTGATTAAAATCATCACATTTAACACAGGATCTAGCAAATGCTACTAAGCGAGATATGTATACGCCATATTCAGGTCCCACTGGAATATTACTATCCAGAAAGGGATAGTTTACGATGTCGAAATTGTAATCATCTCTTTGTCATAAAGTCGACGAGAGAGAATGCCCGCTTCATTTTTATAGAGATAGAGATCTAAATAAGATGTGCCTGTAGGGCTATCTGTAGTTTCCTTCAAATCCAGTGAAGGTGGATATATATCCTTCACTGCGCCATTTATATAGCGATTACCCACAGCGAGAAGATGGTCTATATAGCGTTTGGTGAATGAGAAGGAACGGGCTTTGAATGGATCGGTTTTTGAAAGCGCCTGCATATAGTCATATTCATAAGAGAACAGATACAGGTCGGGCAACAGGGGTGCACAATCAGTACCCATTGGAATACCTATATGCTGCTGATATATTGTGTTGCCAAATTTCACATAGATATTTTTAATGAGAAATTCAAGCAACTCTATTAACAAAGAAACATCCCATGAATGATATCTCTTGTATGTAGTCGAGCTAAAGAATGCTTTATGGCTTCCGACATTAATATATCTACGATCAATTTTCTTGAACACAGATACCATTAATGAACTTATACGGTCAATAAGGTCCTGATGAGGGATTGTAGTATAGAGAGTCGAGAAATCCCATGTAGATACATGTATGTACGGTATGTGACCTTTAGCGTCAAGTTCTTCCGTAAGACATTTTGAGTTTTTCAATATCCACATACATTCAACGCCAGAGTTCTTAGAAATAGTGGCGCAATACCTTTCCCAACATGCTTTTACCTCCTGAAGGGCCCTCGTCAATAGGGTTGAAAGAAGCTTGGTGGTGCAGCTTCTAGAACCAGCTATGAATCTAGCTTTGTATGGTGATTTATGCATTTTGGGAGTCCAGTATATTTTTGGTATGTCGTTATGATTGGTTGGAAGACAAATACCCCTTTCCCTGAGAAACTTTTTGTGATTGTTAAATACATCTTCCAGAGTAAATCAGTTTGGGAGTAAGTAGACGTATTTGATGAAGATATGTCTACACTCAATTCTTTACCAACACCTGGTAATAGTAATATTTACATATGAATATTATATTATTCGGAGTTTTATCTGCTGGGACTATGACGACTAGACTATTTACTAGAACTTTAGAACTTCTTGCGAATTGAAGTTTCTCAGTACTTGTTTTGCTTGGGGAAGAGTACTTCTGTCAATATGGCGGATTGTTTCAACGACCTTGCTCTTGGTGAGGTCCAGCCAATCAGCGAGTACTGTAGGTTCAACTTTTTCTCGCTTAGACCAATCAATAACGTACTGTTCTAATGCAGACAGGACTATCTTCTGGTCGGGCTTCAGATTTATTCTTCTTGGCTCTCTATATTTAGGTCCATTCATCAGGAGTAATTTCAGATCCTTATCACTCACCACATCAAGGTCACCAGTTACAATATGTTTGCATGATGTATAGTTCGACAATTCACAATCACAACTATAGCTTCCTGAGGTGTATAAGTTCCAGTCAAACCCCTTGACAGCATTGGAGTAATTGAATATTTTGGTGGCTATAGATTTAGTATACTTATATGAAATGCAAGGAGGTTCTGTGAACTTGAAATAGTTTGGTACAGCGTTGCGTACCTCTGGATAATTCAGGATTCGAGGTAAATTAATGATGTCCAGTCCTTTGTCTAAGAAGTTGAGTTTTAAGAAAAGCCGATCTTGAGATGTTTCAATTATGTTCACTGGACGATACAACCGAAAATACGCTATATCTTGACATACTTTATTGATATTTGATGGTATTATATTTCCTGAAGACGCAGATTGTCGTATATCTCTGGCTATTTGATTTGAAGCTCTCAGAGGTAACGCATACAGAACTGTACGTAAGCTATGTATACTATTGGGTGCGTTAGTTAAACCCACTAAGTAATTTAAAGTGATATGATCGTGAATTATCGAACTATTAAACTTTCGCCAACCATGGCTGCGTTGTCTCCGTTGATGAGGTTGAAATAGTTGGGTAATGTTGGATATATTTGAACGGCGGTTTGTAGCATTGCCGAACCCACTGACATTATCATTTAAACCAAACGGAAACACTGACCCAAGTTCTAGCATCCAGAATAATTCCCGCTCTCGGATTTTTCTCTCAAATCCAAAGGGGGAATCCTTAGTAGATGGATACGATCTGGTCATCCGTTGGCAGGTAAGATGGATTTATCGCCAGCACATTACAATCGTGTCAGCGAAGAAACCGATATGCAAACTCAATTTCCTCGTTACTGTTGCTTTCGTTTGAAGAATTATCTCAAGACTATGGTTGTCTGTCACTGTCAGGCTTCGTGTGAACGTATCGGCAACCCCTTAATTCCCATATTCTGAACTCGGATTGCCCGTTCTGCAAGTTTCACAGCTATCTCTGATCTCCTGGAAGATGTTGCAGACAGGTGGCACGACGTGGTTGAATTGCGTTATGGGAAAGGTTTTGTGAAGAGAGAGAGAGAGAGAGAGAGAGAGAGAGAGAGAGAGAGAGAGAGTGACGCAGCACTGATAGATTTGTTCTGTTAGATTTTCAATATTGTAATGAAGTATTTTTTTTACCAATACATTACTATACAAATTTATATTTTATGGAGACGAGGCAAATACTGCTGACGAGTCGGCATAAAAACACGTATATGTTCTTCTTGTGTGACCGTCTTGGAAGTGGCGAACTGTCACTTCGAAGGTGCCGCCTAAAAGAAACCACAGTCAACATGACACCAGTGTAGCAAACAAAAGGACAACTCTATATCCCTAGGACTGGCCGAGATGTCCCTCGCTTTCTTCCCACTTGTTCATAGACATTTCCCTGTGTAACTTTCAATCAAGTGTAATCAATAGATAATTGGTGGGATTTTGATACTGAATTTCAATGTTACTTCAATTCGTTCGCTCCTCTGGAATAAAGTTATAATCCATAAAATCACGTCTTGGGTGAAATATAAGATGGAGCTGGACAGTGCAGTATTTGATGAAAGAACAAATATGGTAGACATATTATTTAAAAAGGTTATTGTTTGGACAGAAGAGGCAGCGTTGAAACTGAGATGAAATCTATGTCGATTATGAATTACAACACATATAAGGGAAGTGGGAAGAGGTGCCGACATACTGACAGATTACAACACATATAAGGGAAGTGGGAAGAGGTGCCGACATACTGACAGTCACATGACTTCGCAGTACGAACACCGTCTGGTAGCCACAAATAAAATTCCATCAGGAAAGATTATTAGAATACAGCAAAGTAATCCAATAATCGATGAGAAAATAACTGTATTCGAAATAGCATTGGAATTCTACCAATAGACGCTTGATCCCCCAATAGATGGATGGGAGAATGAAGGTATGCAGTAAGCCAGGTACATAGCCATAAGGTTGTCAGTGGTTGATGGTAAGAGACGATAGAAAGCGAACCAAAGCCTCAATCTCCGACTGATCAGAATAGTCCGTCGTAACACGTTATAACAATAACCACATTAATATAACCATATCTGAAAATATCTGTCAGTAATTTTGAAAATAATCGAAAATGGGTTTTGTATGATCGTTAGGATACAAGCTTCTAGTCCATCATTATATATTCAGCCGTCGCCCAATAAAGACTTTTCCGCGTCTATAATTTGTGTACAAATGTACAACAATGTAGAAATCTTATTCGACAATAAGTTTCTTGAAGACGTTTTTGCAAAGTCGAATGATTATAGTGTGCTATACATCTGGCTTAGCCTTCGTTGAAGCCGACATATCAGTGATATGCGGTATAATTGTCTGGCAACCCCACTTTCGAGTTGAGATACCAGTTGAGATATTCTGCGAAAAGATTATATTCAGACTTGTCACTTGGTCCTCTAATTGTGTATTTAATTTTAATGCACCAATATGAAAAGCTATATTTCATATTTGAAGGAACGAGTTAAAGCCTAAACAGACGCATAACATCTTCTCAGCCATTTAACTTCATAACTTTTTCCGATACGGAGACTGGAATCAAATCCGCTTTTGCCAAATGTTAAGTTAGTGATCGTTAGGACAGTGGCTTTAAAAAGTATCTTTGATCATAAAGGTTGATTTGGGAAGAATTTGCAACTCAGAAGCGCAATTATCGGTATTGTGTTCACAGGTGAATGTTAGCCGAGTTCTTCCAAGATATGAGAGTCGACATTCCCGTTTAATATGACATATTTCTCTGTCAATCATACTTTAGCATTCCTTCCTATATTAAAATATTGAGGCCAGGCCTTCCAACTTTAGAACATTAGAATGTGAAGTCTTTCATACTGGAAGCACCGAGCATCTTAGGCAGATGCCACATGATCTTTAACACATAACACCCGTTAATATGGAGTTGCGGAAAGAAAACGTATGCAAATAACTATCAACAGGTTGATATGTCCATGTTCAGCTCCTGTCTGACAACCTACATAGGACAATGCTTGTTGAGTTGCAACTCAGGTAAAACTTATTTTCACAAAGAGAAAAAGGAAAAAGGATATTTTTTCCTGGAAAATGAGAAACCAAACATTTGGAGATTTGATCAGATTTCTGATTATGTACTCGAAGATAGAAAAAAGAAATACATACCGAATCCATATCGTGAAATTTTGTTAAATGAATACCCCAAATACACGCTGCATGCTTCCTATTATGAGAATCTCGAGGCAGGTTCCCAATTTGAAATTCTAGGCGTCGTTATCCAAATGAGTAGTATACGGGAGTTTTCGGCTATTCGGAGAGTAGTTTTGCAAATTTTTGTAGAATTTATGGGAAAATGATAACAAACGTCCATTGAAAAAGATGGGAAGGGCACGGTCTCAAGCCTGTGAAAGATTGCGTATCGGCGTCGGTGGAGAGGGGGGAGGGGGTTTCCCCTGGAGCTTTCACTTGTTTGGAAAGCAATTTCACTGTTATCAAGATCTCGTACTCAATTATTGCATTCTCTGCCCCAAGTCTACCCACAGACTAAATCGTTACATTCTGGACGGCTCATTATTGAAGAGAAATACTATAATGGTCTTGGACGGTCTCACACCGAATAAATCTGATATGCTGGGTGAATCAGTTTGGTGGATTCTAGACTCAACATAGCATCAATAGCACATGTAGGCACCGTAATGATATGACTGAAAAAATGATAAAAACGACGTTAACTCCTACTTATTCACTCACTCACTCTCTCACTATACATTAAACATACTTCTGTTCCGCTGGGAGACTAATGAACTTCATCTTTATGCATTTCTATCAGCTGAATAAATTCTGCGCACACGGAGGCGGTACAGAGGTAGTCCTTAGAAAATCACGTTGCCGAGCAGATCATCAACACAAATCAACGATATCACATCGCGACTAAGTTGGCCTGAATCAGATACCAGTGTGCCGAGAATCAACTGTGACCTCGGAAAAAATAAGCAGCGACCAGTCATGATATTGAACCTGATCGGCTTAATTCTCACAAGATCAACTATCGATAGAAACCCCATGAGGTCGTCTCAAAGCTTTAGGGGGTTTAATGGGCAATGATAAGTAATTGCTATTGCTGGTCGTTTTAATTTTTACTTCGCATCTGCTGATATCTCCTTACCTTCAAGCGCTATAACTGACATTCTGTAGCCAGCCCTTGTACATGTCGGGGGCCCTCGGTGGCTGAGTGGTTTAAGGCACTTCGCTGGAGACCGCTGGCCTCACACCGCTGAACCGGAACGGGTTCGAAACCCGCCGGTGCATTTGTGAAAGTTTGCCAGTTACTTGCCGACAGGGCGGTGGTTCTGTCGGGGTACTTCAGCTTCCTCCACCAACCAAACTGGCTATCACCATATGGGTGAAGTAACCTTAAGTGTGACGTTAAACCAAATCCCCCTTGTACATGTCGAATTTTCACGTTCATACTCGTAATCGAAAGATCGAACTGTTAGCATCAAAATCGAAGTAAAGTAGGCGTAATATAAAAAAATATATTCGGATAAAACTTAAGTTTCTTCTAAGAGAGCAACGGACAATATTTACTAAGGATGCCGGCACTACATTATGATGTTCGAATCACAAATTCCGTGTCATTAACTTTTCCTTCGGAAAACTTTCAATAATGCAATTCTTAAAACAGTCAAGTGCTGTTTGTTGTGCAGAATGACAACGACCCCTTGGGATCCCCTTTAATAAATCACTGCTTCTGAACGACATGTGACTATATGTGGAATCGAAAATGACATTGTGTTTACGTGTGCGGTTCACTTACCTGATGGAATTCAACGCTGTAATTTTCCTAGAATGAACTATAATAATCCGGGAGACAGACAATGCCTCGAAATCCCGGTGAAGTTATCTCAAACGATCAGTCGGGACGGAGAAAGGGACTCTGGTGAGCTCACTTGCTTCGCTGTAGATGACGTCAGTCAGGAATCCGGAAGTCGGTTTCAGAGAATATGCAGATGAGGGACAGTGAACTTTGCGGTCGTCGTGTGAATTAACTAGAGAGAGTTGGAAGCTGAGATTTACCAGTTACGTCCGTTATGAATTATGGTTTGTTCCTCCATAGCCATATTTATCCAGCGAAGTCCAGATAAACTGATCGGGGGAAGTATGATTAATTTGACAATAAAGAGGGCGCTGGCATCGTCGACTTGTTTCCACCTTGATCTGCAGGAGAACGGTCTGTTTCTACCTTTATCCACAGAAGAGCGGTAGCCCTATATATGCCGAACTTCCGCTGAAACGACAGAGACCAGCAGAAACTTCGAGGTGAGAGGACACGCTTAATCTATTGGGGAGAAGAAATCCAATACATTGCCGGGCCGGAGAAGGGCCGCGATCAGGCCGCCGAATATGTGCCGCCGCCGGGCCGGGACCAGGCCGCCGAATTGAAGAAGTGCCGCCGCCGAATCCTATAACAGCATAGCCTTCATTTACACTCACTTACAATCACATGTCCGGGCGGTGTTTACTCGACTTCGATCTCTACCTATCTCAACCGTATCGCACAGTGGTGTGGGTATTGCGCTGGGAGTTAGAGTATAGACACTTATCGTCAATGGTTGTTCTTATCTCTACTGCGCGGTAGTGCAGGCTCAGCTCTGGGAATTAACTAACGGTGTTAGTGTTGATAGCACGGCCATACCTTTATGGTATCGATTAAGCTGTATCCGGTAGGAGACGCTCGTCTCTGTGAAGAGGGTACAGCTAGGCAAATCATACACCGTTCCTACCTAAACAATTATTCATGCACACACGTACTTAAATACACAACGTACAGGTTGAAATATATTCACGCTAACACCCACAAGCTATAGCTTGATAAATATACACCTACCCAAGCAATCGTACGATACACGATTATTCATTCACGCATCCACAAGCATACAGACTCTAACCCTGTACATATATAATTCACGGCCAATTATAGATTACTAAAGGGGGAATCCTTGACCAGATGCCCATCTATTGCGGATGACCATGCAGTAGTATAGAGAGAGGGTTCAAGGGCCAGCTGACCATACAGTAGTATAGAGAGCGGGTGCCGATTCCAGGTGCCCATACAGTAGTATAGGAAGAGGGTTACTAGACCAGGTGCCTGCCCATCCACCGTGTGTTATCGATGTCCGATCCTATGTGGACCGTGTAGCCGTGAACTCTAGCCTTGATGATTCGTCCTTGGAGCCGGGCCGCGGAGTGAGTCGCCGTGAGCGGGGTCGCTGAAGCCTGGGGGTGTATTCCTACGAGGGGTGCCGTCTGCTGCTGTAGTGAGCCGTGCAGTTGAATAGTCCTGCGGTGTTACAGAGAGACGGGCCGGTGCCGTAGAAGCCTTTGTACTGTGATAGTACTGTCGTGCCCAGGCCGTCCGCATCCATTGACAGTTACCAACGCTTGGAGGGGCCTAGTCGTGTAAGACGAGGCACGACGACGACGAGAAGTCCATACCACCCGAGGGAAGAAGACCGGGGGAAGGAAGACACACGCCGGACATAATCACGAGAGGGCCAGGTCGTGTAAGACGAGACACGACATCAAGTTCATCCATACGGGAATGAACGAAGACCTGGGGAAGGAGGATAGACGCTGGACCTTACCACGAATACCTGGGGAAGGAAGATAGACGCTGGACCCTACCGCAAAGACCTGGGGAAGGAAGATAGAAGCTGGACCCATCCACAAGAGAACCGGTCGTGACCAGACTGTGGCTGTGACCAGGCCTGAACGCGTTATAGCTAGGGCTGTCTATTTTGTATATATTTTCTATTGAGCTTCGGTTAAAGATAACTATAAGAGTACAGATGATTCATAGAGTAGGGACCTTCTTTGCAGGGATTGTACGCTACCACGATTTGAATCCTGTATACCTGCTCAAAGAATTATATGTCAGTATTGCATTAATTTGCTTTGGTTGTCATTACAGATCTTCCTTTCCAACCTCCTTGATCCAGACAAGGCCCGGTAGCTTGACAGTTTGTCTTGAGGACCCTGCGCACTCTTTGTGCATCTGAAACATCCATTATCCCACGTACATAGAAGTAGTAAAAACGTTTCAGTTGTAACAGCTGACGTCGTGGTCTGGCTATATCGGCTCCCGTAGGATGTATTCATTTAGAAGAGGAAGAGATTGAGTAGGGATTTGTACATGTCAGAATGGTTCACGCCGAAATCAGAATCTGTTATCTACATTCTTCTACCGTCAACGTCTCATGTTATTTTATGAGCAAGCAGCCCATAGTCACCCTAGTATGCCCCATAGACAGAATATCGTATAACTAGCAGACTATGCACTCATCTCGTGTTTGCTGAATAGCGCCGTTTAGGCGATTGCCAATCGATTGAAACACCCCTAAACATTTATTTCATTTTTTCGGTGTTTATTGCGATAGTTGACAGTGAAGTCGCCTCCATAAGAGTTTGCAGAATGTGTTGCAGAATAGAAAGAGTAATCCAAACAAGGGAGTGAGTATTATTAGAGATGGGAATTTCTCACCAGGTGCTACGTTTCGTAACGCATGCCTGATTCCGCTCAAATCGTGATTAGGGGCCGTGTACACGTCATGTGTTGTATGGCTCCATGATGTTCACATGGCCAGTGACTGGAGAACATTATACTCTAGAACATTATACTCTAGAACATTATACTCTAGAAAACGACTTGGAAATTAATTTGGATGAAGAAAACTTGTCAGTGATAAGGATTGTATGCAATGAATATCAAGATGGGAATGGAGCTGTACTGATATATCCTACTCGAGTTATTGTCTTCTTTGCTCTGGAAGCCAACCAATGGGAGTCTACATCTGTCTAAATCATCACTGGACCTTCCAGACAGTTCACCATTGAACTGGAATACTATACTGGTCTTGGACGGCCGCCATCGAATGCCTTCGATATGCTGGGGAATCGGTGTGACTAATTCAAGAGTCAACATAGTATCCCATCAAGACGGCAAGTTACATGATAAATCGGTCTAATGGATACTAGATTTGACATTAGTACAATCTCTGTACCACAGTCGTGAGTAGAATCCGTATGACCGATTAGGTCTAAGAAAAGTCAATATAGGCTAAGTTTATCTCTGAGATATTCTGGTGAACAATGAATAATACGACTTCCAGTCGAACTGGCGTCACCACAGATGTCTTCACCTAAAGTTCCAATAAGATTTTGAATTGAAGGTATTTATCAAAGCGGCCTTCAATTTCAGATCATTCATCAGATGCGCAAATGAGAATGAACGGCATGTTTCTTGCAAAATTATTCTGTTATTCTTAGTAGCAAATTTAATGCTTATAGATACCCTAATTAAAAAATAATAATGTAATGTCCTTTTCATCCTATTTTCCATTTTTAACTCCATTTCTCTAGAAATAATTACTAGATTTTTTCCGTAAGATAATTATATACTCGTGTCTACAGGACTACTTCTGTCCATATATGTTCACTCCTCATTTAACATTTTTCTGTTCTCCTCGGCGACTAATGAACTACTTCCTTATGCACTTCTATCAGATGAATATGTTCAGCTCCCACTATGGACGATCTGAACCCCAGAGAAATCGCGTTGGCGACCAGCACAGAGCAAATATATCACATTTGATAGGTAATGCATTTTGCCTGATTATACAAGTCTTTAAGTAGAAGTGATTCACATGACAGCGTGTGGAGAAACTGTGATCTCGGGATAAAAACACAGCGACCAGTCATGATATTGTCCTGGATCGTTTTAATTCTCCCAAGCTCGTCTGTGGATAGAAACACCAGAAAGTTTATTCACATCTTCGTGATTATGGAGAATGATACTGCAATTCCGTGTCTCAAAGGAATGTTTAACACAATGGGTCATAACGAACACACCCGCTTGAAATTACAGAATAGAGCGCCTTATCCGAGTGAATGAGTAGGATAGGAGATGGTATGCCCGTGATAAAATTTTTTTAGACATCATCATCAGAGCCTGCGGTAGTAAATTCGTAGAAGCCTTCAAACAATGAATGGTATCGGTCTTGGTCCGTTGGAATCGTGTATTTTCACGGTTCACATTGGTAACGCACTTCCTCTGTCAGGATAACCGACATCTATATTTATCAATTGTTTTCGATACTACCAGTGTTAATCCTGAATTTAACGTTTGTTTGTCATAAAAGAGATTATCTTATTCACATGCACATGCTAGCCGCTACCAGCCAATACAACTCAGTAAGTCATTGGTGAGTAAGTCATCAGTAATGGTAAGTTCCCTTGCAGATTTCAACTGACCAGGAACCAACAGGTACTCAACCAGATACTGATCTGTCACTTAATGAATCCTACAGATTTTCTATTGCCAACCAGTACTGCTTTCCTACCAGAACATCTTAGTAACTGGTAGGAAAGGACTATTCAGATATTAAGATGCTCATCAATCTTTAACTGCCAATCAGTTAACGGTAGGTAACCGGTACTCTTCAGGCATGACTTCATGGTGCTAAGCTTGATATTTTCCTGCAGTACCAACAGGTTACCTAGAGGTTGCCAACACGAAACTAAACGGTACCGAGAGGGACAGAACTGAGCGGTATTGAAATTATGTCTGTGTTTCGAAATATATACGCCTGTAAGTTTTATTCTTGTCTTTTGTGGTTTGATAGAGAATAATTGTAATGTACTGTCACAATAAAGTGATGGCTAGTACAATGGATAGTAGCGAAATGTCCTTCATGATAGTTAGTTGTTTCAGAATGGGATGTATCATCTAAGAAAAGTGAAGGTATATGATCAGAGATGAGATTCCATTGTGCCTCATCAAGATTGAACGCATTCATTGTCCTCATCCAAACTGAACGCTATCATTGTTATCCCTTTCAGAGAGCAGACTTACATACATATCCATTATCAGAAAGAAGAACACCTAGGCTATGGAGAGGCATGTGCGTGGATAACAAGATAAACCCTGCACTTGTTTGCCAAATGCGAGGTTACATTAGCGATTGAAAATTTCGTTCAACACGCCGCACAGTAGTAGTATTAACGGATTACGAGTCTTATTGACCTACTTTTTTGTTCCCCCGGTGGCGGAGTGTGGAGGAACTTGAGCACGTGATCAAGGCATATCTAGACTTGTGTGTGTGTGGTCAAAATGGCGGCTGTGGTGGGATGGTGGATGGTGGGTTTAAGATGGCGGCTGTGGTGGGATGGTGGATGGTGGGTTTAAGATGGCGGCTGTGGTGGGATGGTGGATGGTGGGTTTAAGATGGCGGTTGTGGTGGGATGGTGGATGGTGGGTTTAAGATGGCGGCTGTGGTGGGATGGTGGATGGTGGGTTTAAGATGGCGGCTGTGGTGGGATGGTGGATGGTGGATTTAAGATGGCGGCTGTGATGGGATGGTGGATGGTGGGTTTAAGATGGCGGCTGTGGTGGGATGGTGGATGGTGGGTTTAAGATGGCGGTTGTGGTGGGATGGTGGATGGTGGGTTTAAGATGGCGGCTGTGGTGGGATGGTGGATGGTGGTGGCTGTGGTGGGATGGTGGATGGTGGGTTTAAGATGGCGGCTGTGGTGGGATGGTGGATGGTGGGTTTAAGATGGCGGCTGTGGTGGGATGGTGGATGGTGGGTTTAAGATGGCGGCTGGGGGTGGGATGGTGGATGGTGGGTTTAGATGGCGGCTGTGGTGGGATGGTGGATGGTGGGTTTAAGATGGCGGCTGTGGTGGGATGGTGGATGGTGGGTTTAAGATGGCGGCTGTGGTGGGATGGTGGATGGTGGGTTTAAGATGGCGGCTGTGGTGGGATGGTGGATGGTGGGTTTAAGATGGCGGCTGTGGTGGGATGGTGGATGGTGGGTTTAAGATGGCGGATTGTAGAAAAACGTATAAAAGCAGGCGATTTTTAGGGGTGGTGTGTATTCATTGCACTACCCTGCGGAGCACACTGACTCACCTGACCTGACCAGCCCGCCTGCCTGCCTGCCTACCTGCCTGATTCACCTCTAGCCAGCCAGCCAGCCTGCTTGCCTACCCGCTTGTATGAGACGAAAGCATGAGACGTGGAGAAGATTTTCCCTGGGACCCAGCAGTACCTCCGGTTGAAGTCTTGCCTGAAGACGAGCGTGTGAGGGAGACCCGCACTCTTACACCGGACTGCACCCTATTGTTGTATCCCAAACGTGTGGAGCTCATTGATGACGACAGTAGGTGTTGGTGTACGTCTGAACCAGCGCGTGTCTCTTTAAGACAGAGAGGCTGGACTACCTTGAAACGGGTGTTATTGGGTGACCTCGACGGCGATAGCATTCACCTGTGTGACGACGTCTACATTTTCCGCGGTCCCTATTTTGCTCGACTCCTCTGTCTCAAGCAAGGTGGTTTTACTCTGGACCCTGATCTATGGACAGCCTTGGAAAAAGTAATCCCCATGGTCGATGAAGTACTATCTCTATAGGAGCCACATAACCCATCAGAATACTGCGTATCACGGACTACACCCGTAGAGCTACATCTGGTCTATAAAACACGTCCCTCTGGATCCCACACCTTCATTTCTACGGTTGCAGAGCCATGGCGGACATCCAGCCCCATGCGATTCGCATTTTACAGTATGCCACCGTGGTGAATTCATTCACGGGTTACCGAGCAGTGGTCCGGTCCATGTTTGCAGATGGCGACGACAACGAGGGACGACGCCAGATCCTGAACGAGTTCACAGAAGCGGTCCTCCACAGAGTGCACTCGATGGAGAGGCGTGCCATCACTCACCACTACTGGACTACGACAGCCATCCTTGATGCTCGGGCTATGGACCACGAGCGCTCACGCCGGAACCAGCACCGGCTGGTTGGCCTCATACTAGTCTGTGCCCTATTGACCCTGGCGCTGTGGTATTGACACTATAAATACCAGGGTCAGACAGAGTGTGTGTCGTTCACCGTTCGACATTTGGAGCAAGCATGTCATCCGTCCTACGAGCCATCCTGCCCCTTACACCCCAGGTGGGGTTACACGTCTATGAAGATAAAGTCACCCTGGTGGAAGACCGTGGAGCAATTTGCTGGTCGCCCGCTGAGACCGTATCGAATACGGTGACGCTACAGCGTGACGGCTGGACCAAATTTAAACGCGTGTTGAGCGACGAGCTCGACGGACACCTCATCCACATAGACAATGCCATCTACGTATACCGTGGGCCTTTCTTCGCACGCCTGGGCCGCTACCAAGACCCTACGCGAAGCTTCACCCTAGACCCCCATCTGTGGTCAGCCTTGGAGAAAGTAGTGCCTATCGTGGACCAGCTGTTTACACCGGACCAGCGATCATCAGACGAGTTGGCGTGGGCTCGTGCTATGGAGGACGCGCTGGCTGAACCACATGAACAACTACATGAACCCGACGACGACGATGCCATTGATTACCCGGCTGAACTGAGTCAACCAACACAACGGTGGTAGAAACTTGTTATAAATAAACCATACTCTCCGGGTCCATCATCATTGTGTCACCATGAAGCGCTGGGAGAAGGTGTTGGATAACTTATACTACAGTCCCGATAGTCCGGCGGCCTATAGTGCATTGTCGGCTCTCTATCGAGCGGCCAAACCCCAGGGGATACAACGTGCCCAAGTCACCTATACCTTACATCGATCTGTCCGTCGCCATTTTCTACGGAACCGGGTCGTCGTGGGAGGAATAGATGCCCAGTGGCAAGCGGATTTGGTCGATATGAGCGCCTTTGCCAAACACAACGATGAGAATCGGTATATCTTGACGTGCATCGATATCCTATCCAAGTATGCGATACGTGTTGGACGAGTCTCTTCACTCACCGTATACACGTACCTCAATGAAATGCCCGCTCCAAACCTAGACCAAATACACGTACTTGGTCTGTGGGCTGATCTCATTGGCTCTCTATTTTTACTATAGTGCGCTTGCATTCTAACCTTGATGGGTTACATTTTGGCCCCATCCTACACCACTGATTTCAGTTTGACTGAATCTCCAGATGTATTATGAATAAAACACACAAGACAGGGTTTTTTGGTGAGATCTCATTTTGTTTTTTATTCAGTGAACAACAACAACGTGAGAACAACCACGTGAAAACTGAAGCCCAGAACAAGGGGCTTGTACATTGAAAGAATTCAAGCCCAGAACAGCGGGCGTGTGTACATTGAAATAATTCAAGCCCAGAACGGGACTTGTACATTGAAATGATGGGCGACCCAGCCATAGACGAGAACATCGCGGTCCTCGGCCTTGGGGTACTCGTCAAACATGTGGACGATGGTAGATAAGGGTCTTCCCCGGCATCGATGGTACAGGTAAAACAAGCAATATTGTCCGCACATCATACTGTCCAGGCTTTGCAACGTTTTAGTATTCCAACACCACGTCTCTATGCCTTGATCCATGAAGTCTGTTAAATCGGGATGGAGGGGTGGTAGGCCGTACGGATCAAAGTATTCACCCTGCTCTTCTGTCAAGTACACGGCCACCCAATGTTGACCGGGCCGATCCATCGGGTCTGTATTCAGGACGTAAGCAGCCGGATACACACGGTCTAATGGGAACACGTCTCGGGCGAACACTCCTTGAAACACCCTACGTGTTCCTGGGTCAGTCTCCAGCACCGTGGTTATCTGGTCTGTATCCATGTTAGGTGGCGAAGTCACACAGCACGTTACGGCTTTTTTTTCGGTAAAAGTGTCCCGAAGTGCAGTTCCAAGCGTAAGTTGCCTTTCTTGATGAGACTCAGTTGATGATCGTTGTCTAAGGTGGGAGTCAGATCGAAACAGAACAATGTGTACCCTCTGCCGAAATCGTCTCGACTGATCATATTTCCCTCGTCTTGGTTGATTTGGCCAGTTGCTGTGAAGAGGTTCAGATAGCTCCGGATGTAATTGTCCGTTCCAAAGTTAGGTTGTAAGGGGCGTGCCGGTACCTGTTGGCCATCCACATGCAGGGCCACGAAATTGATGTTGAACGCTTTTAGGTTGAACGGATTCCTCGAGAGTGTCCCATTATAACTGACGTTCTCCACACAAGCTAGGGTTAAACGCTTGGGCAAATCCCCCAGGAACAGGTTTTCTTGATTGACAATCATATTGCCTTTAGGAACGGAAAAGACCTTGGTCTGTACTCGTCGAATCGGGTACTGGGCTGGTTTTTTCTCCAAGGCCCTGATGTGCCCCAACTGTACACCTGGGCTCGGTTTCACTTTGCGTACAAACAGACTTGCCTCTTGGATGACAATGTTATACTCGAGGTCCTCATTCGGGGCCATCAAGGCAAACGCAGGCGTTGCGCGCACTAGTCGTATTTTGACAGGTACTCCATTCAAGAGGTATCGGTCCTGCATGAATAAGTCCGCATGCAGACGTCCCATCATATCGACCGATTGACTCTCCGCTGTGAAATCCACTCTCTCCGTGTAGCCGGCATTATCAGGACTCGCTTCCATCTTGCCTGGGGTATCTCGGTAGAACAACGGGTCTGTCAAATACGACTTTTTAGCGTCACGGCCGTAGGATAACAGCGTTTCGATGTAGGCTCGATACGGGTACGTGTTCGTCGAGGCTCTCACCAGTTTATCACTCAGGGCTCTATCCACTTGCTGGAATAGCGAATGAAGCCAGAGATTCACTGGACCCACGGGTGCATCTGCTTTCAGGACTGTCCCATCTTTATTGGTGATTTTAGCTTTCACATATAGGTACGTATGGGCTAAATCCAGGTAGGTCGTATCTGCGTTGGTGATGGTGAATTCAATGGGGCCTGTGGCTGTAATGCTGGAAAGGGGCAGATGTTCCACCCACTGACCCTCTTCGGCACTGGTCTGAGTAGGTGGGACGGTCCATAAATCAAATTCACTGTTGGTAGAAGGACACGACTCGGCATGGATGAAAGCCATCTTTAAGAAAAGATATCCTTTGTCTTCTTCGATGTGCGTGGTCTCGGTGGGGTAGCTCTTTTATTCCCTACGGTGCGTTGTGCTTTGGCCACCAAGACGCCTCCCGCTTCTTTGGCCCGCCGTTTCAATGATTCTTTGGGTGCCGTACCCCCCAAGACATCACCGGCCACTTGCAGTCCACTGCGCACCGCTTGTTTGCCGATCGCTTTGACCCCACGCGTCACCAAGGGCAGGAACGTTTTGACGATGCTCCCGAGTATGTTCCCCAGCCCATGTCCTCGTTGCATGCGTGTACCCGCAAAGACAGGAAAGTTACCCCCGGCCTGTTTGGTGTAATGATCGACGTAACTGGCTGTATGGCATTGATAAGGCACCTTCATTATGCAAAGTGAACCGCTCGGACTTGACGGAAATGAAGTGTCAGCACCACTTTTCCTCGTTCGAATGCCACCGGTCGTCCCGTGTCGTCTCTTATATCGATGACGATGGAGCTAATATCGGTCTGACTGACCGGTAGATACACGATATGCATGAAACTGTGGGTGACTTGAGCTCCATACGTGCCTTTCACCGGGCAGACGCGCAGTAGAGGTACGTTGCTGTCGCCGACAATGTGTGCATCGACCACGTCCGAGTAGACGTACAGGCCATACATACCACCACGCATGTCCATCGGGATGTGGCCTATCTCGCCGGTGGGGCCAGCGTACCCCTGGTAATTGAAACCCAGCATTTGCTGTAGGGTAGCACTGAGTTCGACACTCACGTTGGGGCTGAGCGTGAGATTGGCCTTGTCGTTGTGTGCGTTGTAATCGAAGTCCACATGATTTTTGAAGGGGAAAGATTTGATGGGTTTTGAAGTATTCGTGACGTCTCGTAGAGACTTATAATGCATCAGACTTCTCAGCCCACCCATGAACTCCTTGGGGGTATCGTATTGACCTTCGGGTAGTTTGAGTCGAGTTTCTTGTCCTTCGTAGGCCACCTCGTACCATACTTCATTGGCTCGCACGTTGTACCACGAGTAAGGGTATTGGATATCCACATTCCCAGCGTCCAGGTAAATGCAACGGTTGTGGTAACTGGGTCACGTACTTGGTCAAGGTGTTGTCAGGAAACACATCAGCCGAGCTGTTACTGGGTAGGGTGAGGTAAAACATGATGACTGAGCTGTCCTGCTGCTGCTGTTGGTTTTAATACTTCTCCCAGCCCTTGGGCGCTAATCGTCGTGATGGTCGCGGTGATTTAGCTCTTGGTGGTTGCAGGGGTGGCGTGGTAAAAGGGGTGAAAACGTAGGTGCCCGCCGTGGTGGTGATTTGGGTGGTGACTCCGGTTCCCAAGGTTCTGGTGGTGTACTCACATTCTGCATAAAGGCCCAGCGCTCGGGGTTCCCCACCAATTCCTGTGGTACATGCATGTCTTTCAAGCCTTGAGCGAAGACCTCCCATCCTCGAGGATTCGTGTGCGTCCTGCGTTGACGCATCAGGTCATTCACTAAATCCGTCATGTGGGTCCCGGGGACCACCTGATTCTGTACCAGGAGTTCGCCTTTATCATTCCAAGTCATGTTAGGATTCTGTTTCATCCGTTGTAATACCAGGCCAGCTTGTTTCTTGAACGAGGCAGGTACACTCTTCAGGACTTCGTCTTCGACCCACTGTGGAGCTGTGGAAGGTACCCCACCCGGCTGTTGGAACGGTGTTGAGATCGGCGGTGTGTCACGTGGTGATGGTGGTGGTGGTGGAGCAGAGAGGGTTTTGTATTGGTCCATGAACGTCATGTACCGCTGAAGCGTCTCATTGTACCGTTGTACTTTCTCACTATCGCTTAACCCCGGTCTCTGTAAGATCTGTTGCATCTCTCCATCGAGGGTGTTTATCGCCTTTACCGTAGAAGGGACAGGGTAGGGCGAATGGAGGTTTTGAAGGAGCCGAGGTTCGACGAGGACCATTTTTTTCGTGTGGTTCATTGTCGGCCGAAGAGTCCACCCAATACTGGACCCAACACGGAAGCGGCCAACGGTGCTAAGTTGGCCCCGAGAAAGCCGCCTTTCTGTAACACCTTTTTCTTTTGTGTTTGAGACACTCGCTTCTGGACTAAGGTTCTTAGACCTGTCTTATGCTTGGCCAACTTGGTCTTCTGAGCCGGAGTCAGTGGTACATTGCCTTTTAAGATATTGAGTCCAATCTCGCACAGACAGCACACGAGAGCAGGGTCCGCACCGCGTACAATGGTTCGCACCAACTCGGGTGGGGCCGTCTTCAATACACGGAGCGTAGGAGCTCTTCCGTACTCGCGCAGACATCCTGTACAAGTAATGCTAGAACCCACAATTCTGCTCTTTTTATCTACTTCAGAGACAAAAAATCAATCCTGCTGTGGTATTCATTCTTTTTTATTATCCCCGTCATCAAAACACACACACCCCAGCTGGGGGAGCCACTGTAGGTGTGCTTACATTATTTTTGCATGTACACGTGGTGAGTCTCTCCGGGAAAGATGCCGGTCCGTAGTCGAAGGTGGTCGGGGGTGGTTTGCTTCAAGTCGAAGAGCATATACCCGTGCTGAGGGGTTGTCGCATCTTTAAAGGCTTCCAATGCAAACGGTGTGCGGCCGGGATACATCTGTCTCGCCAGGTGCAGCAGTTGAGTGGTATCTCTCGGGTTTTTGAATACCACCATGTAGTGGGCATTTAAGCTGATGTTCCGATGTTCTTTGTTTTTACTGAACAGATTCTGCACAATGTAGATGATGCTGAGCCGTCGATGATGCCTGCCTTTGGTAAAGAGTTGGGTGACCCGCGCATCCGTCTCCGCCATGAGATCATCCAGAACCACCAAGGTGTCGGGTTCCAAATCGGCCAGGTTAGGTAGGCCTTCCACGAACGTGATGTGGGGCATTGCTGCATACGCTTCCTGCCATTCTCCGTAACACCACACGACTCTGGCAATGGGTGGGTTGATCATGCTGTCGGCGTGTTGAAGCAGCTTCCTGACGAAGTGCGTTTTGCCGGAGCCCGTCGGTCCTGCGATGACGCAGGTGAAGGGATGCTGCCACCGAGGGTCCATGGTTGGAGGTGTATCCGCTGTCGTGGTAACCCGCTCTTGTAAATTTGATACGAGTGAACTGGAGTGGTGGTGGGTACAACGTCGGTCGTCGTTGTCTGTTCACGTTCAGGGATGATGATGGTGGTGATGGGTACAACGTGGGTCGTCGTTGTCGGTTCACTGTGAGGTATGAAATCCGGTGGGTCTTGAGACGTAGTAGGTGTACTTGGTGTAAGTGTGGAGCTTACACTCGTTGTGGCTTGTACACGGGGTGTGGAGGTGGTGGTGACTGGGCTCGATACGACTGGTGCTCTCTGTAGACCGGTTTCACTGATGGCTGGTGTTCTCAGTTGGTTAAGTAACGTGCTGACATAGGCTACGTCGTAAAACACACCTCCGTACAACACACTCAGCAGGGTTAGCACTAGTACACCAAAGCCTACTTGCACTTTGCGCGTTTTGGAAGACGCTGTGTTCAGAGACGGTTGCACTGTGTTCATGGTCGGACGTGGAATGTAGGAGGACGGCAGTGGTGTCTGGTTTTATAGCCGTTTCACCTGGTTGGCAGCGACCCAGGAATTGAGGGAACTGGGCCAGCCTTGCCATTTCACGAAATGAAACAGTTTGCCACGTCGACGTTCCGTTTTCAAAATCTGCTCCACCGTGTAGTAGTCTTGCTGTGATTTTACGACAGGCTGTAATTCCGGCTCGTAAAACGTGCCTAGCAACGGTTCCCCTTGAAGATCTTCCAGTTCATAGACTCGCCGCTGTCGGGGTAGGCGCCGTTTAATCAGGAAGTGCTCATCGCTCCAGTTGGGCAAGTAACTTTTCTCGAACTTGCCCTTGACTTTACTGATCCGTACAGGGTCCCCGACCTTGAACATCTCCTTCGTCGTTCGCTGCGATGGCCTGGGGTACAAGACACGCCGGACTTGGGCTTCATTGCGTTGGGTCACGGTAATGGGGGCTCTCTGTATACTTCGATGATAGGCTCGATTGTAACCCCTCACCAGTTTCGGGAGAACATCGATGTACCGCCTTGTATTCTTATAGGTGAAATATTTATACATGCGACCTTTAAATGTCCTGTTGAACCTTTCCACCACGGATGCCTTGGTCTCGTTGTACGTATGGAAGAAGAAGACCTTCTGTTTCTTGAGAAAGGCTTGGAACGGTCTGTTGAGGAATTCCGTGCCTTCGTCGGTTTGCAAATACAAAGGTTTGCGCCCGGTCTTGAAGATGTCTTTGAACGCCGCTATGAGATTCGCCCCCGTTTTCGTCCGGATGGGTACCACCCACGCATACTTGGATAGGATATCGATGCACGTCAAGATATACCGATTCCCATCATTGTGTTTGGCAAAGGCGCTCATATCGACCAAATCCGCTTGCCACTGGGCATCTATTCCTCCCACGATGACCCGGTTCCGTAGAAAATGGCGACGGACAGCTCGATGTAAGGTATAGGTGTCTTGTTTTCTTAACCAATCTCGGACTTGAGCACGTTGTATCCCCTGGGGTTTGGCCGCTCGATAGAGAGCCGACAATGCACTATAGGCCGCCGGACTGTCGGGACTGTAGTATAAGTTATCCAACACCTTCTCCCAGCGCTTCATGGTGACACAATGATGATGGACCCTGGCTCTATCGTTTATTTATAACGGGTATATCTTGGGCCGGAGTTTCTTTCTGATTTTCTTCATTGGCTTTCACAGTGTCCATGGTCAATGACCAGTCCAACTCGTCTGATTACCGCTTGATAAACACTTGATCCACATCTACCACGGCATCTTCCAATGCAGACCATAGATCAGGGTGAAGGGTAAAATGCACTGTACCCCCATCTAGCCGAGCCAATTGAGCAAAGAAAGGGCCGCGTCGGATATATACATCGTGACACAAGTGGATGAGATCGCCGTCCAGTTCACCAGACAACACCCGTTTGAATTTGGTCCAGTCCTCCCGGGACAGACGAATGTGAGCCGGGCACGGTTGTGTAGGGTCCGCATCACAGATGTCTCCCACCTCCTCCATGATATCGACCTTATCCTCATACACGTGCAGGAAAACCTCGGGGGTCAAGCTGAGATACGCCAGTATCATATGCTCCGCCATGGTCAGTACGTGAATGGTACCAGATTTGGCTGTCTCTCGTATTTATAGGGACAACCCCGTGAGATCAAAGGATCAGGTGGTCATGTCACTGGGCTGACTGAGTCTAGCCGGGTAATCAATGGCATCGTCGTCGTCGGGTTCATGTAGTTGTTCATGGGGTTCAGCCAGCGCGTCCTCAATAGCACGAGCCCACCCCAACTGGTCTGATGATCGCTCGTCCGGTGTAAACAGCTGGTCCACAATAGGCACCACTTTCTCCAAGGCTGACCACAGATCTGGGTCTAGGGTGAAGCCTCGCGTAGGGTCTTGGTAACGTCCCACACGGGCAAAGAAGGGTCCACGGTATACGTAGATGGCATTGTCTATGTGGATGAGGTGTCCATCGAGCTCGCCGCTCAACACCCGTTTAAATTTGGTCCAGCCGTCACGAGGTAGCGTCACCGTATTCGATACGGTCTCAGCGGGCGACCATCAAATATCTCCACGGTCTTCCACGAGGGTGACTTTATCTTCATAGACGTGTAACCCCACCTGGGGTGTAAGGGACAGGATGGCTCGCAGGACGGGTGACATGCTTGCTCCAATGTCGAACGGTGAATGACACACACTCTGTCTGACCCTGGTATTTATAGTGTCAATACCACAGCGCCAGGGTCAACAGGGCACAGACTATTGTCAGGCCAACCAGCTGTCGCTGGTTCCGGCGTGAGCGCTCGTGGTCCATAGCCCGAGCATCAAGAATGGCTGTCATAGTCCAGTAGTGGTGAGTGATGGCACACCTCTCCATCGAGTGCACTCGCTCGAGGACCGCTTCTGTGAACTCGTTCAGAATCTGGCGTCGCCCTTCCTTGTCGTCGCCATCTGCAAACATGGACCGGACCACCGCTCGGTAACCCCTGAATGAATTCACCACGGTGGCATGCTGTAAAATGCGAGTCGCATAGGGCTGGATCTCCGCCATGGCTCTGCAACCGTAGAAATGAAGGTGTAGGATCCAGAGGGACGTGTTTTATAGACCAGATGTAGCTCTACGGGTGTAGTCCGTGATACGTACTATTCTGATGGGTTAGTCCAAAAAGGGAGCAACAACAACAACACAGATTACAGGTCAATCCTTTTTATTATGCGTGAACATCATAGGAATGCATGTACTGACCTGTCTGTGGGGGGTTTCCCACAATGGCGTTCACCTTCGTGTCTTTTCGGGTACGTCCGTGTCTTTTCGTTAAAGTGCGTGTATTTTCGGTAAAGTCCGTGTCTTTTCGGTTCGGTGACGTCCGTGTCTATCATCCGGGTACTTCGCGCCTGCGCAATGCGGCTCAGTCGTACACCAGTACACCAGTACAGTCTCGATCCTCGACTTGGATTACCAGCTAGCGTGCTATAAAAGGGAAGCGACCTTGCCGTTTCATCAGACAGTCTGTCAACCACCAAGATGTTCACTTGTACTACTTGCCAGAAGCAGTTTACTCGCCCAGAAGATTTGCGACGCCTCGAGGCCTCCATCCACAACGATGCACGGTATACTTGTATAACCTGCGCACGGTCATTTAATCGGGAAGATGCTTTACTGCGCCACGGACGTTCATTCCACGAGGGCGCGACGGAACAATGTAAGGACTGTGGTCAACTCTTCAAACGAAGCAGTCAGTTGCTGCGACACCAACGGTTGATTCATGCTCCGTCTCCACGGTTTTGGCGACAACTTCCTACTGAAGAGGAGCCGCGGAAGGTCAGACCCAGTGAAGATAAGCCCGGGGAGACGAACGCCACTGGTGATGCGATGACGGAGAGCCCGCCTATACCCACAGTTGGGAAGAGCCTGGATTTCCAGCCGGACCCCACCGTTACGGTTTCGAGTGATACGTCATACATCGAACATTTTCTGGACGAGCCCATAAATGTTCCTAGCGATCTCTTACCCGAATATCATCCAGAGAGTGACATCTCTCGGCGCCATTGGACCATGACACGGCACTGTTTCCACCGTCATCGCCCTATTCAAGATATCTACAATTTCCCACTGACCAAGCTCACCCGTCTACGCAGCTACGTGGAAACCATCTTCAATGACCAACCTACGGCCTTCACATTAAATGTAGCATTTGGGTACATCTTATGCCATAAGGTGACGGGTGAATTGCGCTATTTCTATTCCAGTGCCATCCACCCAGTGTACGACCAACCGTTTACCATCATTGACCGGAGGTCACTAGAGATGATGCTGGACCAAGTGGAACAATTGGATGTCTTGGGATGGGCCCAACAACAACGACCCAACACCAAGTGGACAGTGAAGAGGGTGACCAATGTTACATTTTTCCTTACCAAGGTGATTCACCACCGCCATGGGTTGAATGCGTCACTCGTGCACTGATGAATACCATAACATGCCGTACATGTCTACATGCTGATCATTGACTTGAGCTCATTAAACATTAAATGTGACGGTGCGTTAAAACATGGTGTTTGATATTTCAATTTTGTTTTGCTGTTAACATACTAAGCATACCCAGGGCGGCTCCCCCAGCCTGGGTATGATGTAACATTGGGGATAATAAACTGTATGAACATTGCTGAACTTGTCGTTATTCATATTGGACCGTCTGACCTGGAGGTGACCTTTGACCTTTTGACCCGCGCGCGCGCACTGCCGGGGATGACGCGCGCACTGCCGGGGATGACGCGCGCACTGCCGGGGATGACGCGCACTTCCGGTGATGACGCGTGATGACGCGCGCGCCGCTCGCGCTGGGGCCAGGCCAGTGGAAAAGTGCCGGCGGTTGAACATACGGACGTCTAAGGGGAAAAACATGGGAACTCTTCTATGTTTGGAGGTAGTTTTTTATTGAAAAACCCGGAAGTGACGTCACAACCCCACCACGTGACCTGCGCAGCAGAATTGAAACGACACCCTAGTGTAACTCCCTCACCTAGGCTTCACATGGATACTCCATCCCATCGACCCAGTAGTAACTCCCCTAGCTCCAACACGTCTATTTCTATACTACGGCCAGACTGCGCATGCGCAGAATGCCGCTAGTTCAAACCCACTAGTCCAGTCAGATGCCCCTTCACTTTGATACCTCACTCGACCCCATTGGACCATTCGTGGCTCCCCTAGCTCCAACACGTCTAGCGGGACCCATACAGGGTCCAGTTTTCGACACTAGGTGACCCCATCCCGACAAAAATGGCCAGTTTTCGACACCGGATGTGCCGCCATCTTGAACATACGTGCCGCCATCTTGGATATGTCCCATAATGCACCGGATCAAAATACTTGCTTCTGATTGGACGAGAGCTCCGTGGCGGATTTGAAATACTCGCTTCTGATTGGACGAGAGCTCCGCATTGCATCTGCGCATGCGCAGAATGGCTACCGCACACCCAACCCATTAGATGCCCCTTCATCTAAGCTTCAGTTTGATACCTCACTCGACCCCATTGCACCATGAGTAACTCCCCTACATCCCAAAAACGTCTATGCGCATGCGCAGAATGACGCTAGTTCACACCCACTAGTCCAGTCAGATGCCCCTTCACCTAGGCTTCACTTTGATACCTCATACGACCCCATTGCACCATTATTGGCTTCGCTAGTTCCCAACACGGCTATTTCCATACCCTTGGGCCACCGCGCATGCGCAGAATGACGCTATTTCAAACTAGTCCAGTCAGATGCCCCTTCACCTAAGCTTCACTTGGATACCTCATACGACCCCATTGCACCATTATTGGCTTCGCTAGCTCCCAACACGGCTATTTCCATACCCTTGGGCCACCGCGCATGCGCAGAATGGTAACAACGCCCGATCCGCTAGTCCAGTCAGATGCCGCTTCACCTAAGCTTCACTTGGATACCTCACTCGACCCCACTGGACCAGTAGTAACTCCCCTAGCTCCCAACACGGCTATTTCCATACCCTTGGGCCACCGCGCATGCGCAGAATGGTGACAACGCCCAAGCCGCTAGTCCAGTCAGATGCCCCCTCACATAAGCTTCACTTGGATACCTCACTCAACTCCATTGGACCATGAGGGACTCCCCTAGCTCTCAAAACGTCTATTTTCATACCCTTCGGCCACCGCGCATGCGCAGAAGGCCGCTATGTCAACCCCACACCCAGCCCATTACATGCCCCTTCACACAAGCTTCACTTTGATATATCACTCGACCCCACTGGACCAGTAGTCACTCCCCTAGCTCCAACACGGCTATTTCCATATCCTTGGGCCACACGAGTTGTCTCCCTTGCGTCAATGTGTGCAGATGGCGCTACGGTCGATGCCGTGATGTGGGAAGGGCGTCCCCACACCATCCTGGAGCCGCCATTTTGTTTGTTGATTTTCTGCGGAGATACACGGGACAATAAACACTCGACCCTAGGGTGGTACAGATGCTAGACTGATCCTATTAACATGGTACAACACCTATAGATTATGTTTATTACTATTATATGGCTTAGAGGTTTTTTGAGGGTTTTTTCTCCCCGTGACCTCCCCACCGCCCACAAGGCCGCCATTTTGGTCCCACCACCTCCACCACCACCCACAAGCCGCCATTTTGGTCCCACCACCTCCACCACCACCCACAATGACCCCTGTGACCCCTGTTCACATGCCCTGATCACGTGATCGTCATGGGAAACCCCCACTGGGGAATCCCCCGACCCTCCACACTTCCGCCACAAATCTGCGCAGAAACACCTGCGCACTCGTCAAAAGGGGGTCTGTAATGCTGTTATACTACTACTCCGCACCTTGCAGTATAATCGGTGTTTCTGGTCAATGAACTTGCGTTTCTGAAAATCACATGTCTCAGAAAAGAAGAAAGAAAGAAAACTGGTGTCGTTAGAAATGCACAATTTCCTAATTAGTTGGTCTTGGACAAGTGTACAGTGTCAGTAGCAAGCTTCAAAGATATGCCAAGCTGTATTCGTTTAACTCACTACAGAACATGATATTTTTAGAATATCATGATGTATTGCCGGCATCAGTGAAAACTGTTGACCGCTTCTCTCTTGCAGGAAACTAGCCTATGTTTATGTATACTATGATTGTCTTTTTGAATTTGGTGCTAATAGTCTTATATTGAATGTGGAAGAGGTATTTGGATTATGGATGCGGATATTCTTCAATGGACGACGACTTAATAATGAATGACGGGCCAGACGCTTGTAATTCAGTCCTGCCAATGTGCTTTGTTCTTTTGATATACGGTAATGCATTCATAATCATGCATGTATTGCCCATTTCTTACACTCTACCGAAGATCAATTAGATTACAAGCGTCTAGTCCGTCATCCATAACTCAGCCTTCGTCCATTAGAGAATATCCGCGTCCATAATCCAAAGATCTATTCCATATTCCATATAACAGTATTAGCACCAAATTCAAAAAGACAATCATAGTATACATAAACATAGGCTTGTTTCCTGCAAGAGAGAAGCGGTCAACAGTTTTCAATGATGCCGGCAAGACATCATGATGTTCCAAAAATATCAAATCCGTATTGCTGATCAGTATTCTTAATCCAAAATATTCGTTGTAAAGTCATCTAAAGAATGATGTATCTCAGTCACGCTTTGATTGTGACTGTTCATATGAGTACCATGAGGATCTTGAAGTACATGGGTTCATACGGCCCCTAGCCCCGGGTTAAGCGGAATTAGACACAAGTTACGAAACGTAGCGCCATAGATCTTGCACGCTACGTTCGTATTTTGCTATCAGCATGCGATATGTATCGCCAAATTTGAGAAACTTTGAGTGGAGGCGCTTGGTGGAATAGCCCTGTTTTATAAGTTTCTGCAACAATGTTTTGTGACGTTGATTAAAATCATCACATTTAACACAGGATCTAGCAAATGCTACTAAGTGAGATATGTATACGCCATATGCAGGTCCCACTGGAATATTACTATCCAGAAAGGGATAGTTTACGATGTCGAAATTGTAATCATCTCGATGACCGGGACTACTACAGGGGAAATCGTATTAGTGAGTAGACTTTGAGCGCAATCTCACTTCAGGTAGTTGAAGACATTGTGTGATTACAAATCAGCAGGGCATGATATTGAACCGGACAGATTGAGCTCGTTAAAGATCCCCTGCTTTTTATCAATCGTGTATGGTTTGATGGATAATGTTCGCAATGCGTTATTCACTGTCACAAAGAAATGCTTATAATATTCTGATAGCAAACTGACCATGATGGGTGTTATGCGTTATAGAATGGAAATCAATAAATAACAAAGGATGACACGTTTAAGACTAACTTTAATGGTCACGAGCTTTCGCAGATAGTGGATATTTGCTTCGTCAGGCACTTTACCTGATGAAGCAGATATCTACTGTCTGCGAATGCTCGTGACTATTAAATTTAGTCATATTAGATATTCATTGTGACACAATTAGTCTTCTACTGCTATTTCGGTGTATATCTCACTTGCACCCAACAGTCTCGTGCGGATGTAGAGGGTATGTACAATCGTGACTGAAAAACTAATAAATGCTCGATATCGTTTCCCATTGATATTTCGGTATGTATCACCTTGAACCTCAGTCTCGTGCGGATGTAGAGCGTATGTACAATCGCGACTGAAAAAAATAAATGCTAGATGTCGTTTCCCACTGCTATTTCGGTGTAGATCACACTTGCACCTCACAGTCTCGTGTAGATGAAGAGGGTATGTACAATCGTGACTGAAAAAAAGAAATGCTCGATGTCGTTTCCCACGGATATTTCGGTATATATCACCTTGCATCAAAGAGTCGAGAGGTTATGTACAATCGTTAAAATCAATGCTCGAGGTCGTTTCCCACTAATATTTCGGTATATATCTCCCTTGCACCTCACAGTCTAGAGGTTATGAACAATCTTTAAAATCAATGCTCGATGTCCTTTTTTTCAGAACATTCAGAATATATTTCGTAATATAAAAGTGAGACAAAAAATTCAAGTAAAACTTCTATTGCCCAGTTGTACCATAGGTTGAATTAGGACAAGGACAATCATGTTTGCAATGTATTGATATACCAATAATCTAAGAAGCCAATACAAAAAATAGTAAAACAGTCGGTTTGAACACAAAATAATAAGGCAGGGATATAGTCAATCTGATTAAAACTCAGACTTAATAACCGCTCCTCTATCTGACATGTCGCTAATTAAGATCTGGGACAGCCCCTATAACAAATCCGTCGGATGAACTCCGAATCAAATAGTTTCCGGGTCAAATAGTCGCCCAATGAGACGCCTCGTAGTATAGCGTGTCTGCTTATCGTCTGTCTCACATTACGCTACGGCGAGGTTTTCGTGGATTTATCAGGTAATACAACACATCAGCTGTCGAAACTCACCATTTATTCCAAACCCTTTCTGTGCAATTATTTGTCATCAAAAATATTTCCCTGATATTAGAAATTATTTAAAAAGTTTATATACCATTTTATCAACTTAAAAAGTTTATAAATTATTTAAAAAGTTTATATAATTATTTAAAGTTTATTTAAAAAGTTTATAAAAGATAATTCTTTCTTCTGCTTTCACTGTAAATATGCGGGTTGAGTTACTTTCCCTAGTGCAGTTCCTCTCCTGTGGGTGAATGGACTTGTCCGTTTGGTTTCACAGCGAAGATTTTTTTAACAATTTGTCAGTAATATTACCGTTGTTGTTGCGATGCAGTTATGAACTGATTTGATGAAACAAAACCGTACCTATATATCCAGCCGTGCAAAAAATTACAAGCGTCTGGTCCGTCATTCATAATTCAGCCGTCGTCCATTAAAGAATACTCGCGTATTGATATCCCTTGATCTTTTCACCTGGTCTGTCATTGAAGAGAGCAACGGGGAGCAAATAATATATTTTTTTATCGCTCATGGACTGGAGTTGAGAACAAGAACTTCGTCAGCCGCCTGGGTTTTCTCTACGCCTGGTTCGTACACTCGGCAACTTAAAGATTTCCCGTAGCCGGTAGGAAGAACGGCTATACAGTGCCTTTTACGTAGCATGCAAAAAAGCATCTGCAGTTCCTCCTGCTTTAATGCGGGCACGTCAAATTCATGGCACACAATATTTTCGATCTCGCCCTTGAACTTCGCCGCCACTGAATTTAGGCACCTCTTCGCCTGTCGAAGTTGGACTGATTGGTCGCCAGTCGGACTTGCGCGACAGACTAAAGATAGGGACTGTCCCAGATCTTAATTAGCGACATGTCCAACAGAGGAGCGGTTTATTAAGGTTTAATCAGATTGGGATATAGTGAGAAACACCTGATAATACAATAGAAAACACGCGAATCAAGTATATTTCTTTAGGAGCCATTAAGATGACATAATGTTTAGTAGACTCTTTTCCAAAATCTGCACCAATTGATCTTCTGAACTGAACATAAAACCGTGGATCAAGTTATCAATATTGCTTGAGGTAGAGACCAACATGAAAGTATATGTGCATTGTAAAACTATCTGGCCTAAGTGGGCGGTGTATTTGACTTCCATCGCCAGTGAACGTTTCTCTCGCGTTCCAAATGTGAGAGACATTGAGCGTTGAGACTTTGTAGCTTATCCAATTGGGGATATTTTAAGCTTATTTGCATACTTTCCAGAGGATCAGAGGATCATGGGTAAAGTCAAAATGGCGGCCTTGTCGGGTACCAGAAAGAGTTATCTTTCATCTATGTTTTTTCTCTAGATAAAAGTGCGCTAAGACGGTTTTATTTCAATTCTAATATATCGTTCAGTTTTTGGGAAGAAAGTTGCCGAGATAAAGAAAGTCGAAAAGTTGGTCGAAAAATGCCCTCTTAGAAAACGGCGACAATGTGAGTTGATTATTACGGCCATCTCAGATTTATTTTAACCAAAGTGCGAAGGAAAAGGAAAGTGGTGACCCCAATTTCTTAGTTTTCATTTAATGAGACAGAGTGCTGTTTAGAAGAAACAGTGATTTACGTGTTCTCTGAAAACTTGAGTAAAATATTCATTCCATCTTGGTGCATTTCAATCAAAAAACATTTCTCTTCATGCCCTATCATTTCTGTGTTAATCCTAGACGCGGACCTCCATTCTCATGGACATCCATAGCACGTAATCATATGATGACGTTCGCATTTTAGTTCATTTTTTTACTACTTCAGCTATAGGTGTCGAAGTCGTGTGGAATACACATTCTCCTCCCCTTCGCTTTCTCCTCCTCCTCTCGACTTTCTTTATTTAATTCCCTAACTATTCAACAAATTGACGGATTCATCTCAATTTCCACACATGACGGGTGCCGAAATTGAACCCAGTTGGCCAACGATCAAAGTCGCCGTGGCCAAATATCTGAAATGTTTTGAAAATTGCAATTTTTTAGCAGTCAAAATCAAACCTGAGGCCGATTTTCAAAGGTTCATATAGCAAATTTGACCAAATATCAGGAAATCATCAAAATTCAATTCATCGTTTTGAGTGGATACATCAGGAACTGAAATTGTCAACGGTCAAACACGTCGAAGGTCAACATCACACAGCTTCCCACCAAAGAAATTGTTGAAACTATTGTCTCTGCTATTACTCCAGCCCAAGGATGTGGACTGTGATAAATTTTCAGGACCACCTCACGGGTCAAGGTCACTGGGATTAATAATCAGGAAACCACAGAAAATCACTTTTGTGAGTGGATGCATCAGTGAGAGGCGATGTGTCGAGTCTCAAGATTGTGGTCAAGGTCACTGATCACCTGCAAGTCTTCATGGTGCAAATTAGGCTGGTGTTCTTCTTTGTATAACAGTGTCAATTTATATAAACATATAAAAAAAAAATTGTGTTTGGAAGGGTAGTGTCCATATCCACCTTAATACGTAAACGTGCTACCGTAACTTTCAAATCTATTGTGAATAGTACACGTCATTCTGGGGAACATCGGAATAATGTCCAAACTGGCGAACCGAGCACACTCGTTCTCTCGTACAGTCGTACTGGGCCTTGAGCGATACATGTTCCATGTGGTCACCTTCGTCTGCCTCGAGTTTGAATATCAACTTTCCTTGTGGTGGTGATTCCAGTTTGATGACTGCTGACCCACAATCCCAAACAGATTTCCACAGATGTTGTCGAGGAGAGGCTTCTGGAGTGTAATCATTATACACGTATATGGTGAAACGTCCCTCCTCAGCATGCCCGTGTTTTCCAACAACCGTCAGATTTACAGCCCAAGCTGGAACTTGAAAAGCAAACAGAGGTGAAGATGTATTGCTCACAGTAATTCGATCAATCGATTGATTCAGCCTCAAATGACGTATATGCGTCGTTATATCGCAACCGGTTAACCCTACTTTACGTGCCGCGTCCCGCACGATGCTTGCATCTATACCCAAATCATACGCGGCCTTCATCAGATCACAGGTAGCTCCTTCAAATGTACTGAGACGGTGCCAATACATTCGGTTGGCTAGTAGAAAGATCTGATAAGCACTCTCCATACTAATAGACCCCGATTCGGCTATTTGAAAGAACATGTGATTAAAAATACCGCTCGAGTGATGGACATCCATATCTTTCGAAAAGTCTTCGATGTTGCTTATCGATTCGTTGTCCAAGGTGGGATCCTCAAAGTACCGCTTGGCCGTTACTGACTTCATTATATTACCGCCTGCCAACCAATCATTCGCGTCCATATAGCTTTGAGCAGCCTCACCTGTGATATCCGAGAATGCTTCGTTTATTCCACCCGATTGATCAAAGTACAGCAAACCAGAATGCTGTTCTGTAAAACCGTGAGCTATTTCATGCGCTACTACATCCATGCTAGTAAGGGGATAAATACTAGAGAATCCATCACCGAAAGTAGCATTTTTTCCATTCCAGAATGCCATTTCCATGTTTTCTCCATAGTGAACGCGCATTACGATTTTTGGCAATTTTAATGGTCGTATTTTGTACAAGGTGGTAAACATTCTGTACACCAGATTTCCATAATAATATACGTCCAGCGCCGGAGCATATGCCCCGTTAACTTCGTCACTGAAGTTTTCACATTCGAAAGTGTAAGCATCTGTGGTGTTGGAATCAGTGGTATAATTCATATTTATCACCTTGACGTGATCGTTTTCAAGGTAGCAAAAGTCTCCTTCCTTTTTGACCGAAACATGCCTATTACATTCGTCGTACGCTATCTTGCCGGTTTTCTTATTACCGCCAAAGACGCCAATAAATCTTACAAAGGCGTTTGTCATTGCGTTCCAGTACCGGAACACGGATCCGTCTTGGGCGTTGATGAGACAGTTGGGCCTTTGTGTGGTGCCATTTGTTTCTACTAACGCGTCGATGTAATAAGTCAGTCTTGCTATGTTAGAGCTATCTAGGTGAATGACCAATTTAGCCTCGAACCCGGGAGTAGTGTCCGTGTACTCCAGGAGACCGGATGCATTCAAACATATCTGGAACGCACTCTCTTCTTGAATGGAAGGCTCGGTGGTTGGAAGGTCTTCTCCAACATTCTGAATAAATATTCCCGTGGCATCTCCGGTGAACCTACCAGAACTATCGGTCTCCGCCGTCACCGCCGCTTCAAGTACCTCCAGACCTCTATACTCTTCCTTGAACCGCCAAATATCCGTACCTTGTACAGTCCGTGTATGGTCAGTGACTTCTAACAATTCCTCCTCTTGAAGGTTGAATAGATCTCGAGCTGTACTCGGATGAATCCCGTCAATCGCGACACGCTTATTAATCATCCTGTTAAGAGTGTTTTTCATGTAGCTTTTTGCTACCGTCTCCTCTGCTCTTCTGTTGGCATCGACCCGAATTGCAGCGCTGGATTCTTCTAGAAACAGCAACGCGACACATCCTGAAGAGATAAAAAGTATGAACATAATGTATCGCAAATGGATAACACTAAGTAAAAGGGGTGTACATGTATCCAGTCCTTGAGACATATGATGGCTTTTCTGAACATGCGTTTGACCCAATATGTTGCCACACCGCTACAAAATTTCAATCGGCGACTTCAACTGAATAGCATGTTGAAAGTATGACTGGACAGACGGATGAAGCGTATGTACATCGATATCCAATTAGATGTCCATAAAAAGCTTGAATGAATAGAAATATCTTGTCAGCTCATCTATGTTAATGTTCCTGATTGTTCGTGCGTATAACGCACCCCGCTTCCCGCGGTCACTCCCTACAGTGGCACTCCCGCCCCCTACAGTCACAGAGCACAATCTCAGTCACCTCTTCCCCTACAGTGTCACATCTAGCTTAGTCACCGGGCACTATTTCTAAGGGGCACCATTTCCAAGGCACGAATGCAGGCTCGCGTAGCCACGGACACACAGGCACAGCCCTGGACGCAGACGCACAGCCCCGAACGCAGGGGCACAGCTCCTTTAATGCAAAAATGGCTAGGTCATGTAAAAATGAATAGAAAAGTATCATGTTTTTCGTGTTTCGATGAGTTGTTGGTTGCTAGTGACGTTGAACTGTGATCCTTTGACTTATACGGTACAGTATGCGCTACCTCTGCATACAATCCTGTATGTGCTACCTAATAAACATCCAGCCATTACAAATGAACCAGAGATTCGCAATGCTGTATCTAATTACTTCAAGTCCTCGGAACCACCGCATGTCTCTTACCAGTACACTTAATCGATAGAAAGTAATATTTTTAATTACTCTAAAGCCATCAAAGACTTTGACTGGAACGAATACGCGTCCGATGCACACATTTATCTATTAAACGCAACATAACAAGTGTGGTGAAAAAATCATGTAGTCATAAACTTTGTAGAATACTTCTGATGAAGGGACCAGAGTACAGGGAACCGAGGAATGTCAATCTCGTTGCCGACCAAAAGACAACAGGACGTGGCTGAGTGGTCAAAGCGAGAAAAAGTATAGCCTGCAGTGCTCGGCAAGGTTGTCTATACAATCTGCCACATTGAATAAATAAAACTCCCCAAGATAATCTTTAATTACAAGCGTCTGGTCCGTCATTCATAATTCAGCCGTCGTCCATTAGAGAATATTCGCGCCCATAATCCAAAGACCTATTCCATATTCCATATAACAGTATTAGCACGAAAAATGTCATTCGTTTTTGTTTCAGCACACAAGGACCCAAAAAAAATATTATTACCAGGTGCTGGTTAAGGAGTTGAGTAAAGCTAATTAACTTGCTTTTATATTG
>JAVTVY010002917.1:0-33711 GCA_036873755.1 Hanleya hanleyi | reverse complement strand
GTGATTTTTGATGAAAATCACTGGCGATTCTGACTCGGGCGGTGCCCATCTTAATATAGGCAGGATTTCAACTGGGGGTGGGGATTTCCAAGAGTTCAGTTCGCGTTCGAGTCCTAATGCCTACTGTACTTCGTAGGTCCTGTGGCGTTAGTCACACTGCCATGTATTGTATAATACAGGACAAATATGACACAATACAGGACAGATTTGGTATAATACAGGGCAGATATTGTATAACACAGGACAGATATGGTATAACACAGCACAGATTTGGTATAATGCATGACAGATATGGATAGTCCATCTCTACACCAAATACCTTCCTTCACTGCCCCAAAATGCCCACTTTCGCTACTACTCCTACCAATGATGTCACAGATGCTGTGGACATCCCGCAAATCGTGGGGAAAAATTGGCACTGAGCCAATCATAAAACACGTTCTTTCGCTACTATTCGTACTGATGACGTCACCGATGACGTCACCGAGGCTGTGGACATCCCTCAAATCGGGATGTACACCCCGAAAGCTACAAGATGACACCTCTCAGAACACATTCGGACCAAGGATGGTCCATTTCCACCAGAAATACCTTCCCTAACTGCCCCAATATGGCCACTTTGGCTACTACTCCTGCTGATGACGTCCCCAATAACATCACAGATGACGTGAACATCCCTCAAATCGGGATCTATACCCCGCGAGCTACAAAATGACTCCTCCCACGACGCATTCGGACCAAGGATGGTCCATCTCTACCCCAAACACATTCCTTCACTTCCCCAAAATGCTCACTTACGCTACTACTCGTACTGATGACGTCGCCGATGACGGAGTCTACATCCCGAGAACTACAAAGTGATACCTCCCTCGACACATTCGGACAAATAGTGGTCCCTCTCTACCCCAAATACCTTCCTTCACTGCCCCAAAATGACCACTTTACTTACTACACCCAACTGCGCATGCGCAGATTGACGCGAATTGCACTTAAAACACGCCATTCTGACTCTACCCCACAAAAGCTTCACTTGGACACCTTCCACGACCCATTCGGACCCATAGCGGCCCATCTCTACCCCAAACACACCCCCACATACCCCCAAAAATGCCTGCTTTCTATACTACGACCAGACTGCGCATGCGCAGAATATTGAAAACGGACGAACCATTAGTCAACGAGAGCTTCAAAATAAGACCTCATACGACACCATAGGATCATTAGGGGATTAGGGGCTCACCTAGACACCAAAACGTCCACTCAGTATGGACCTATCCCCCATAGCCAGTATTTTTTTTCAAAAATTTCACTGTTTCGCTTCGGGACCCTTCCCATCGTGTTCTAAATGACGAGACGTGAAAAACAAGACCAAACAACCCATATCACAATGAACGTGTGTGAATTTCCCAGGATGGACCTATACCTCCATAGCCAGTATGGAACTATATGGGCCTACCCAGGCCTCGGTGAACTTTTTCCAAAAATTTCACCGTTTCGCTCCGGGACCCTTCCCATCATGTTCTAAATGACGAGACGAGACGTGAAAAACAAGACCAAACAACCCATATCACAATGAACGTGTGTGAATTTCCAAGGTAGGACCTATGCCCCCATAGCCAGCCTATGGGGCTATATACAGACCTCGGTGACTTTTTCCAAAAATTTCGCCGACTCGCTCCGGGACCCCTCCCATTGTGTTTTTCTCAGCGAGACGTGAAAAATGAGACCTCACAACCCAGAGTAACACCCACGAAAGAAATTGACCATCCCTCTTCCCATATAGCCAGTATGGAGCTACATGGGCCTATATACAGACCTACCCGTACCTGCGCAGCAGAATGTTGAAAACGAACGACACACTAGTCCAGTCGGATGCTCCTCCACGAGAGCTTCAAAATAAGACCTCATACGACACCATAGGATCATTAGGGGCTCACCTAGACCCCAAAACGTTTATTTCCATACTCTTTTCCCACAATTCCCTGTCTGCGCATGCGCAGAATGTTGACAACGAACGACACACTAGTCCAGGGGATCCTCCCTCACGACTGCTTTACATTGATACCTCACTCGACTCCATCGGACCACTAGTGGCCCATCTAGACCCCAACACGTCTATTTCCATACACTTTGTCCACTGCGCATGCGCAGAATGACGTCAGTTCGACGTCACACCCATCCCCTCAGATGCTCCTTCCGGAATGCTTCACATTGATACCTCATACACATTGACTCCATAGGACCAATAGTGGCCCCCCTAGCCCCCAAAACGTCTATTTCCATACATTTTGCCTACTGCGCATGCGCAAAATGACGTCAGTTCCACGTCACAACCATCCCCTCGGATGCTCCTTCACGAATGCTTCACAGTGATACCTCATACGACTCCATAGGGCCAATAGTGGCCCACCTAGACCCCAAAACGTCTATTTCCATACACTTTGTCTACTGCGCATGCGCAGAATGACGTTAGTTCCACGTCATATCCACCCCGTCGGATGCTCCCTCACGACTGCTTCACATTGATACCTCATACGACTCCATATGACCAATAGTGGCCCACTTAGACCCCACAACGTGTATTTCCATACACTTTGTCTACTCCGCATGCGCAGAATGACGTCAGTTCCACGTCACACCCATTCCAGTGGATGCGCCTTCACGAATGCTTCACATTGATACCTCATACGACCCAATCGGACCATGCAGCGTATTTGCAGTTTGGGGACTACTTTTTCTCCGCGGAGGCAGACCACATCACTGCCAGACCGCATCACCGCGGAGGAATCCCCTAACATGTCCAGACATGATCCAGTCCATCATTGTTTCTTGCTCTGAGGCGCCAGACCAGGTGTTCACGGTCACCGCAACATTGTAGCGAACGTGCAACTTTGTTGCAATTCGGGGATAATGAGGTCAATGAGGGTTTAAATACGTTTTCCCTACTACTAGCACTATTTCAGCTGTATAGTGACGATCAAACAAAATTCTAAGTATTGTAACAAAAACAAGTCAACAACCCAGCAATCCAGAAGTAATCAACACAACACACCAAAAGACATGCACATACATTAAACTTATGCAACAAACCGATTTCTTTCAAATAACCCAAAACACAGTCTTCTTTTATCCGACTAAAAAAATCTTCTAAAGTAGCTGCTTGATAAAAAGAATCTCTTACAATCTTGAAACCTATATAGCCGATCAGTATATGTTTCACCGTGAGATCTGGAATGGAATACACCTTTGGGCTGATTCCTTTTTTAGTAAATGTTCGTGAGTTAATCGGGTATGGCCGATTCTACATCGCCTGATAATGGCTTGATCAAAACGTTTCTTGTCACGCAGATGAATATATCCTACAGTCTGTTGAAACTCATGAAGTTTGTTATTATCCACAGCATCCCATACAGATTGAAACAGCTTTCTCACACAAGCCCAGTCTGAAATCGCTACATGGGATTCCAACAAGATCAACCACATCATCTAGGGCTGCCTTAGTCATTTCCATTGGCGTGAGTAAAACACAACATCAATCTGTTGAATCTACGATCATATAATTGTAGAATGTTCAAAATGGTGGGGTGAGTTGAAGTTCCACTCTCAATCACTTGAAGGCATGACAGTGAATCTGAGAATATGACATATTTTCTCCTAAGGTAAACCCAATACCTTCTAAAGCTATACCAATCTTCAGGTCTCACGTACTTAACTGCCGAAATCAATTGGATTTCTAGAAGGTTCACTTATATTGCCTATAGTGGACGTATTGTCTGTAGTGGGCTCATTTTCTACATTTGACTTATTGTCGCCTACACAGTGCGCATATTTGCGAACCTGCTTCCCCTTATCGAAATGGTAATATTGCTGCAATATTATGGCAATATTGCCGCGACAAAATTTTGTTGCTAGAACGTGGGAAAACAGGGTTTGGTATTGTCACCGCTAGCAGCAACAAGTTCTGGTGACATTGCGGCAATAATTCAATCTTTGGGATATTGGCACAACCCTTTTTATGGCAACAATATTGCCACAACCCGTTCTTGCGGTGACAATTCCTGGCAATATCGTGGCAATATTCTCAAACTATATCAGTTTGACTGATTTCCAGTATTTGAATACAAATATTTTTAAATAACAATTATCTTGACAATGTGACACCAATAAATTTTTACTACAATGAGGTCTAACACTGATCCATATAATCATAACAATTACTCACTATATACTATTATCTAATTTACAGAATGACTAATGTAAGTCTCTGATAGAATCTAGTGCACCCGTCAACTGGTTAGCCAGCATTCCAGATATATCCTGCGACATAAATCAGTTGGCATCAACTAATGTTTTTGCATTGGGATGTTGGCCTGTGCGATTTGTTCGCATGGAGCTTGCTGCATGCTATATCGCGATGAATTTGCTGCACGAGTGAGGGACAGCCTCATTTTCATGGCAATAATATGTTAACGTGCTGAAACTAAACATGTCACCTGCAATGTTCCCACAAGTTTTTGTTCTGGCAATATTGCGGTAATATTGCCGCAACAAGGTCCACAGTGTTGCCGGATTGGTAATATTGACGCAACATTGTCCAACTCCCCTGGCCATCCCACAGTGTTGCCGGAGGTTTTCTTTCTAGTAATATTTCGGTAATGTTGACGCAATATTGCCACAACCATGGTCGCTTTTCCCTATTTAAATTAGGTTGCGAAAATATTACCGCAACCATGTTGCGGCAATATTGACGCAATATTGTAGCAATACTGCTGCAACTAGTTGCCAGAAGCGTTATATTTTGGTACGGGTCATCTATACGTTCTTGGCCGAACTGTTTGTACCATAAACCCCAAATAACGTATTGATATTGAGGAAATGGGACGTGACAGTCAAAGGACGATCATCACCCTATATGTGAACTTTATCTGCGCGAACACTTGTTCGACAAGGAATCAATTTTATGAACCCCAAAATATTTTATTTTATCTTATTCAATTCAAAAATACAATCATCGTTAGCATTAATGTATGTTCCCTGTAATTTCATTTCAATAGAATAATGATTGGACAAATAATTATAATTTAGGCGCAGGTAGATCGTGAATCAAGCTCAACGAAACAGAGAAAATGCGTTTGAGATTAACAAATTGTCCCAAAAATATAAATCGCCAAAGCTACTTTTTCTGACCAGGTTCGAACCTATTCTCGAAGACCAATCAAGAAAACATGTATTTCATAACATAGACATCAACAAGCACAAATGGGGAAAATATTATTTAGCAGGTTCGCTGGTACATTTCACAACAAGATATAAGGTTAAGCTTTGATATCTGGTATTCATATTTAGGAGAAATCTTCTCTTCTCTTCCACCTACGAAACATCGTTAAAGCTCGATGTTGTCGTTGTGAATGTGAGATACACCAGACATACATCGGCGTAAGAACTGAAGACCACCACGTAGAACTAATGCCTGGATGCGGCGCTGATTATAATAATTTGCTCATTTTGTCATATTTTACACTTTGCGGCGTGTTGTGATTGGTATTGCAAAAAAGTGGATTCGAGATCACCGACCCTTAACCACAAATTCTCGTATAAAAACTTTAGTAGACAGGATAGTATAAATACAATTATTTACAGCTATTAATAGCTCATTTCAAGTACATGCTATACAGCGGAACATTGCGGAATAGTACAGATATAAGAGTACATCAACGGGGGGAATAGATACACTAACCCTATCTGGCCTGGGCTTTTTAGGACCTGTCCTGGCCTGGGGGCGGGGGGTAGACGAAATGGCCCCCCTAATTATTTCTCTTACCCCTTGAGCTAGGGAGCTGAAACTTACCACATCATACCCTTGGGTCAAGCTCTACCAGAAAATATTCAAAACCAGAGATCCTGAAGGATCTTGGCGCCCACCATTGTCCGATAATTGTAAGCTAATGACCAGAGGATCTTTTTGTCCATTGTTACTAAGAACAAATGATTGATTTGTAATTTTGTTTACAGAATTTCGAATCTAATTGAAGAAGATCGAAAAAGGGGACACTGAAAAACGCCAAGATATAATCTTTCTAAGTTTCAGGAGTTTCAAGATTTCTAGAAACTGTACTTATGTCGGTTGTTATAGTACAAGAGAAATGAGCAAAGTCTGAAATTGAATGTACATGTACGGAGGATCCTTCGTCTTCGTTTTGTTGTATTGTTTTTGTTTATTTTTTTGCACGTGTCATCATTGGGTACTGGAATCGAAGACAAAACTCTTTGACACTTTGGCATGAGCTATGAAACAAACTTATGATTTTATAATTAGGAACGAATGCTAATTCTGTTCTGTTTAATGGGCTAGTTTGCGATATCTCTTTTACGATACCATGCTCGAAAATAGTAAGATGGTACAATACTTAATACTGAAGGGATCCGGTCCGCGCAGTAATGTTGAAACACGAAAGTGTCTGAATCCTGATTATCTCCCTTGGATCGAAACATGCAGTAGTCTACAGTTGTCGAATTGTGAGGTTGTATCACAAGAGTGACGTCCCTTCATGTAGCCGACCCGCCAGCAGACGAAAGGGTGGGGCAGTTCACTTGCAACTGCATGGACTAAAGAAATCCGATTTAAAATTTGAAGAAATACATTTTAATTCCGAATTATTTGAACCCCTTGATATGGAAGGTGAAGGTATGGATATGGATATAGTCAATATATAGAATATACCTCACCGTTTGATCCGCCGACTCTTGTGATGCAACGTCACAACTCGGGAATACCGTATTGATTTGAAGCGTAACTTGGATTTTCGAATCGAACCAAAAATGGTATCTTGCACAACTAGGCCCCATGTGGGACCTGTGTACCAAATTTCAGAAAGATCCATGAAACATTTCCCGAGATTCACGATAACAATGTTTTAAGGGGAAATTCAATATGGCCACCTGGCGGCCATATTGGATTTTCGAATCGGCCCAAAAAGGCATGCTGCACAACTGGGCCACAACCTGTGTACCAAATTGAGGAAGATCCATGCAGTACTTCTTGAGAAACCACGATAACAAAGTTTCATTGGGAAATCCAAGATGGGCACCTGGCGGCCATATTGGATTTCCGAATCGGACCAGAAAAGGTGTTTTGCACAACTAGACCCCAAGGGGAACCTGCGTACCAAATTTGAGAAAGATCCCTGCAGTACTTTCTGAGAAATCACGATAACAAAGTTGCATGGGAAAATCGAAGATGGCCGCCTGGTGGCCATATTGGATTTTCGAATCGGACCAGACGAGGTATCTTGCACAACTAGACCCTAAGGGGAACCTGTGTACCAAATTTGAGAAAGATCCATGCAGTACTTTCCGAGAAATGACGATAAAGTTTCATGGGCAAATCCAAGATGGCTGCCTGGTGGCCATATTGGATTTTCGAATCGGACCAGAAAAGGTATTTTGCACAACTAGACCCCAAGGAGAACCTGTGTACCAAATTTGAGAAAGATCCATGCAGTAGTTCCTAAGAAATCGTGATAACAAGGTTTCATGGGAAATCCAAGATGGCTGCCTGGTTGCCATATTGGATTTTCAAATCGGACCAGAAAAGGCATCTTGCACAACTAGACCTCAAGGGGAACCTGTTTACCAAATTTGAGAAAGATCCATGTAGTACTTCCTGAGAATTCACGATAACAAGGTTTCATGAGGAAATCCAAGATGGCCGCCTGTCGGCCATATTGGATTTTTGAATCGGACCAGAAAAGCTATCTTGCACAACTAGACCCCAAGGGGAACCTGTGAACCAAATTTGAGAAAGATCCATTGAGAATTCACGATAACAAGGTTTCATGGGGAATTCCAAGATGGCCGCCTGTCGGCCATATTGGATTTTCGAATCGGACCAGAAAAGGTACCTTGCACAAGTAGACCCCAAGGGGAACCTGTGTACCAAATTTCCTGAGAAATCGCGATAACAAGAATTGTTTACGGACGGACTGACGACGGACGACGGACCACGGACGAAAAGCGATTTGAACAGCCCACCATCTGGTGATGGTGGGCTAAAAATTGAAGATGGCCACTTTGATGACGTCACAGTGATGTCAGTTTAAAAAACGGCATTTTTTGGTCAATTTTTCGGTAAGATTTTCCGAATTTTTTATTTATGCAATTTCTCCACAAAAACTGCATGATAAATTAGTGAATATTAATGTGATGTGAAATAAAATAGTTTTTGCCCACTTTTCATGGCGGAAAAACAAAACTTTTGAAGAAATATAACGAAAAAAAATCAATTTTCTGGTACCCCAAGTGGCCGCCATCTTGAATTTACCCATGATCCTCTTCTCGGGGGGTTATGCAAATAGGCTCAAAATAACCCCAATATGATAAACTATAAAGTCACGGAGTTTCAGCTCTCTATTTCTGGTCGTTCCGGAGATAGCGTAGAAAGCTTTGGGGCATTTTGTCAACCCCCCCTCGCGGGCAGATAGGGTTAATTTCCCGAATTATTAGAATATTAGAATCGAGCCAGTTTGGAATAATTGCATGCAAATCCAATGCCAATTACCCAGAACAAGGCATATGGTACAGGATGTAGCAATTATCAGCATGGAATGGTTGAATAAAGAAATTCAGTTATGCCAGGTGAGTTCAATAGGCTGTATCTGTATTCTTGGATGTTTTGTTCGCCATGGCAACTATGCAACAAACCGTTTACAGGTGTGGTATGTTACAAGCTGTCAGTCTTTTTATAGTTTGTACAGAAAGGAAATACCAAAATATGCAATGAAGATTGTTGTACGGGTATCTCTGACATATGGAATGCTTCACGCTGGACTGATCACCCTCACGTTTGTTTCTCCGTGTTGTACCAAACTATCACCTATGGGATTCTCGTGTCATAATGATTTGTTCATGGCAGGCCGGAAGGAATGCTGACAGGGCGCCATACTGACATGGGAATGATCACACAGACGTGTGCCTCAATAAAGTATGCGACCTACACACAATCCTAAAACAACACTGTAGGCATTGTCTTCATATATCGGTTCACCTTTATATATTGTATTCTGAATTCTGTGGGAAAATTCTATGTTTTCATTGGGCGGTGCAAGACTATTGATGGGCTTGTTCATTTCAAATTGACTGCACTGTGTTGGTGATATGCAGACGCCCACCACTTTTTACCGAGGATGTCACACCGATGTCGATTTCAGTCCGCTTCGGCGGTCTGGATTGATTTAGCCCGATGTGTCGAAGGTTGAAGACGATATATTCCAGATATTCTGTCCCAGGATTTGATGCTCAAAGTAGATGTTCCTAAGCCTACATGAGTCAAGACTGAGCGTCACAGCTCCTTTTTTCGTACATTATGTGGAAATGTGTGTCAGACGACGGTTTTACTACTATTAGTATGAAATACTGCATGGGACAGAATATCTGGAAGATTCCATCATGGCGACGGTTACGGTGACCCATGGGGGACATCGATTTTTAAAAATAGTTTTTACATTTTTAATACATTTCCTGATTTTCTTGCGTATTTTCTCAATATTTTCTCAAACGTTTACACCGTGGAGAAAAAAACTTACACCGCGGTGGAAATGTTTACACCGCGGTGGAAACGTTTACACCGCGGAGAAAACGTTTACACCGAGGAGAAAAAACTTACACCGCGGTGGAAAAGTTACACCGCGGTAGAAACGTTTACACCGCGAAGGAAACCGCGGTGTAAAGGTTTCCACCGCGGTGTAAAGGTTTCCAAGAGTTTTCGTTGATTTTCGGTGAATATATAATACAAATATTTATGACACCATTACTAGAAGTTACACACATCTGAAGAAATTATGTTATAAACTAGAATCTGTTTGTAGAAAATAGGCGAAAAATTGAGAAAATACACAAGGAAATCAGGAAAAGTATAAAAAAATGTTTAAAAACCATTTTAAAAAGTCGATGTCCCTTATGGGCCACCGTAGAAGGTATCTTGCAGATATCCTGTCCCAGGATTTTATCCCCAGAGTACGGTTTTACTTGTGACTTTATTGTGACCGCGCTAAAATCAGCGCCTGGTAACATGATTTATTTGCTGACCCGTTTTAGATGAGAGATTTAGATGAGAGAACAAAATTGTAAGATTCTAACGTTTGAATACAGATGGAATATGGTATACTACTATACTGTATTGCAGAATAAACCTATTAACGCAGTAAACATAGTATTCCGCCTAGTCCTTATATTTGATTGTTTATTTGAGAAGAAAATATCCGTCACGTGGTATGGCATATGATTGCAGCTTTTGAAGACAGGTGTGACACTAGTGTTGTAGAATGCCAGAGCGTTGTTGCAACAGGTGGAACTCATCGGGCCATGTTATCCAAAGGTGACCTTTAATTGCAGATGGCACCTAAGTTATTGTATATTTTTGGAAAAACGGGGGGAAGTATAGCCCTGTCTAAGCTGGAATGCCATGTGGCTTCGATTTCCCTCGCGCTTCCTTGCCAAAACATCTACACGTTTAAGTAACCGTCGGCTGTAATCGGACTGACTGTGAAACCATGTTTGAGGAATATCAGCTATTACTGCGCTAGGCATCTGTAATTGGACTCGACCGAGGGAAAAGAAAACCGCAAAGAATTGCCACAAGACAATACAGTGTTTCTTCGCGAAAAGTTGTTTACCTGTCTAACGCAAACCATATTTTTGTATTAGCAATAGGAAGTGTCAGAAAAGTGGATTTGATCATTTTGTTCCTCGAAAGGTCTTCGAATAAAATTGAAACCTTCTTTTCCTGAAGTGATGTGGAGTTTTTGGCGCTTGTCATGGGCAATGCCGTTTTACGTATCTTCTCTTTGGTTCTTGCTCATTCTCTGGCCCAAGGTAGTCAAATGCATCGGCATTTTATTAATGTATGATAAAACGGTTGGAATGTCCTGGGACGAGTATAGAGGGATATGAAACGCGGCTCCTTTCTTTGAACTAGGGTTTGTCTCGCTAATTGATATGTTAATGAGTGATTAGTGATTGGTTAATTAGTACGCCTCGTCACTGATTGGCTTTTGTGCGCAAAAGATCGTCACGTGTGCTTCGCTGCGAGTCCCGCCCTGTTTCGCTGGGCGAATACACGTGCTTGTCAACAAGGCTCCATTAACGTGAACGCCAGTCAACTCAATTTAGGCCAAGATTGGTGACCAAAAAAAATCCTTTACAGCTTAACGAGTGGCAAAAGGAATACATCATGCAAACGACAAGAAACAAAACTAGTGCACAGAGAAAAAAAATCTAAAAAAACATATGACCCAAAAGAGTAGTTCAATCACAAAAACGTACAAGAATTGTGAGATTTGTTCAGAATTCTACATATTTGGCATTTTTACGATTTTTCACGAGCAATTATTTACAAAAACGAAAATGGAAAATTAAAACATTTTGCGTACTGTCAATGACATGCTTGCATATTTTGTAAAAACTAGCACAGATATACTTCAAAAATTGAGATAATTGAGAAGTTTGATCACAAAGAAGGGGAAAAATGAGTTTTTCCTTGCCGCTCCAGCCGCTCAGTTATCGGCAGCGCAGAGCGGTCGAAAGTTGTCATGAAAATATGCATCTTTTCTATGAAAATCCCTCAAAACTTTCTTCTCTCAAAAAAGTACCCGTCTCGATGCCAATTACTGCAGAAGAACGTCTATAAATCTGGTAAAATCTGGAATGAATTCGTGACGAAAACTAGGCGATGCAAAGGCTCACGCGCGTAGAGCGCGAGACCTGGCAGACGAGACATACATTCAGCGTGAGCTCGCGGCGGCGCCTTTGATGTCGGGGCACGTTTCATATCCCTTTAATATTCGTCCCAGGAATGTCGTATCAAACAATGCCGATTTTAAAACCACGTTTCAGGGAAAACTAATGATGAGTGTCAGAATGTCCATTTCAATTTCAGAACTACCTACAGGCGCCTGTCTTTGCAAGATATGCCATGTTGTTAACGTTTACAGCCAGAAAAATGGTGTTGATCGATACCAAAAAGCTTGCTCAACACCAATAAATGACGTGGAATATAGATCTACACCATATGTCAAATCTTCAACACCATTTATTGATGTTGGCCAACATCATTATTTGGTGTTGAGCATGTATTAGCATTTAGCCGTTAACACCAAAATAGCACTCTTTATTGGTGGTGATCATCACTATTATTTAGCGTTGAACTGGATTGAACACCATTTTTCAGTGTTCACATTGGTCAACACAACTTTATGGTGTTGACCAGCCCTCAGCTCCTCAATCTAGGTAAACCAAGATGGTAAATCAGGAGAATATTCCGTGATATTATATCTGAGTTTACTGAGATTGTCAGCTTCTAGGCGTTTTTCAGTACCAAGTTAGACTACACAGCGCTGTACAGCAACAGCAACTTGTCCATCTTCTGCACCACATTTGAGGATCACATTCTTTATTGGTTTATGCGAGTAGTAGTGTTCAAGCAAATGGAGTATTTAGCGCCTCACTGCGCATGCGCGAGAACAAGAAATGGGGCGGTATTGGGGCGGTGTGCGCAGGAGTGTTGTGCGCTGGTATGACGTCACTTCCGGTCTGGGTGAATGGGGCGTGACCTTGGGGGCATGTATTTATATCGGCATTCTGCGCATGCGCGGTGGCCCAAGGGTATGAAAATAACCGTTTTGGAGCTAGGGGAGCCCCTAATGGTCCAATGGGGTCGAGTGAGGTATCAAAGTGAAGCATTCGTGAAGGGGCATCTGATGGGTTGGGTGTGCGGTGGATATCATTCTGGCATGCGCGGTGGCCCAAGGGTATGAAAATAGACGTTTTGGAGCTAGGGGAGCCACTAATGGTCCAATGGGGTCGAGTGAGGTATCAAAGTGAAGCATTCGTGAAGGGGCATCTGATGGGCTGGGTGTGGGGTTGAAATATCGGCATTCTGCGCATGCGCGATGGCCCAAGGGCATGAAAATAGACGTTTTGGAGCTAGGGGAGCCCCTAGTGGACCAATGGGGTCGAGTGAGGTATCAAAGTGAAGCATTCGTGAAGGGGCATCTGATGGGCTGGGTGTGGGGTTGAAATATCGGCATTCTGCGCATGCGCGGTGGCCAATAGTATAGAAAGAATGAATGGAGCCCTATTGACCTTTGACCTCAGAAATTTGCAGATGACGTCACTTCCGCTTGGGGTGAATGAGTGCGTGACCTTTGGACATGTCCAGACTTGTTTGTCTGGGGTTTTTCCCTGGCATGCCGCCATGTTGGAGCCGCCATTTTGGAGCCGCCACCAAACCGGAAGTGACGTCACTTCCGGTTTATGGTGGAGGTCATGAGGAGGTGTGCGCAGGAGTGTTCTCAGCCAATCAGAAGCGAGTATTTTGACCCGGTGCATTATGGGACATATCCAAGATGGCGGCGTCCGTATTCTGGTTCAAGATGGCGGCACGTCCGGTGTCGAAAACTGGTCATTTTGTCGGAATGTGGTCATCTAGTGTCGAAAACTGCACCCTGTATGGACGTACCCGAAAAGACACGAAGGTGAGCGACATTGTGGAAAACCCCCACAGACAGGTTAGTACATGCATTCCTATGATGTTCACAGGTTACGCCCATTCACGAAGGGCCGTCACAGGGCGTAGTAGAAAAAAACGCATTTCTAACCTTATTGACCTTATGGCGCAAGCGAGTATAACAAGTGCCACGCACGGTGTATAAAACCCTACCCAACAGGTACACTATAAAGCCACCTCTCTAACCGGTGTTTTGTCATTCACCACCATGGAAGCGCACGGAGCAGACGTAGCAAATGGGGAGCTTGCCTTGTTCCAACTGACGTCCGACGTCACCCTGATCGTCAATGACGATCACCTGGAGCTGGTCCAAGAGGCACCGCAGAAGGTGAATATTTTGTTATCGCTATCAGGATGGGCTCTATTGACACGGTTGTTACAGGGAAAAGAGCCCGAAGTCGATTTCATGCACGTGGGAGTAGGTGTCTACCTACGAAGTGGTAGAGATGATTCTTTTTTCCCCCGGTTGGAACAGAGTGGTGGTCCCCCTATCATACTCCGTCCGGCATTATGGCTGCCGCTGAAAGCTATTATCCCCGAGGTGGATGACTTACTACACCCCGAGGTGAAAGAAGGGACTGTGGCTACCCGGAGGCTTACACCTGGCTGCACCCTATTGTTGTACCCCAAACGAGTGGAGCTCATCGATGACAACAGTAATTGTTGATGTACGTCTGAACCCAAAGCGCGTGTCTCTTTGTGTCCGGAAGGATGGACTACCTTGAAACGGGTGTTGTTGGGTGACCTGCACGGTGATAGCATTCACCTGTGTGACGACGTCTACATTTTCTGCGGTCCCTATTTTGCTCGACTCCTCTGTCTGAAGCGAGGTGGTTTTACCCTTGACCCTGATCTATGGACGGCTTTGGAACAAGTAGTCCCCATTGTCGATAAGGTACTATCTCTATAGGAGCCACATAACCCATCAGAATAGTACGTATCACGGACTACACCCGACGTCTAGGCGCGCATGTGTGACCTGGTCTATAAAACACGTCCCTCTGGATCCCACACCTTCATTTCTACGGTTGCAGAGCCATGACGGAGATCCAGCCCTATGCGACTCGCATTTTACAGCATGCCACCGTGGTTAATTCACTCACGGGTTACCGAGCAGTGGTCCGGTCCATGTTTGCAGATGGCGACGACAACGAGGGGCGACGGCAGATCCTGAACGAGTTCACAGAAGCGGTCCTCGACAGAGTGCACTCGATGGAGAGGTGTGCCATCACTCACCACTACTGGACTATGACAGCCATCCTTGATGCTCGGGCTATGGACCACGAGCGCTCACGCCGGAACCAGCGACGGCTGGTTGGCCTAGTCATGGTCTGTGCCCTATTGATCCTGGCGCTGTGGCATTGACAGTGGCACCTGACTATAAATACGAGGGTCAGACAGAGTGTGTGTCATTCACCGTTCGACATTGGATCAAGCATGTCACCAGTTCTACGAGCCATCCTTCCCCTTACACCCCGGGTGGAGTTACACGTCTATGAAGATAAAGTCACCCTCGTGGAAGACCGTGGAGATGTTTGCTGGTCGCCCGCTGAGACCGTATCGAATACGGTTACGCTACACCGTGACGGCTGGACCAAATTTAAACGGGTGTTGAGCGGCGAGCACGATGGACACCTCATCCACATAGACAATGCCATCTACGTATACCGTGGACCCTTCTTCCCACGCCTGGGCCGCTACCAAGACCCTACGCGAAGCTTCACCCTAGACCCCGATCTGTGGACAGCCTTCGAGAAAGTGGTGCCTATCGTGGACCAGCTGTTTACACCGGACGAGCGGTCATCAGACGAGTTGGAGTGGGCTCGTGCCCTGAGAGAAGCAGCGGCAGGACCCAATGAACAAATGTCTAGCCATGAACCAGACGACGATGCCATTGATTACCCGGCTAGACTCAGTCAGCCCAGTGACATGACCACCCAATCCTTTGATCTCACGGGGTTCTCCCTATAAATACGAGAGACAGTCAAATCTGGTACCATTCACGTACTGACCATGACGGAGCATATAATACTGGCGTATCTCAGCTTAACCCCCGAGGTTTTCCTGCACGTATATGCGGATACGGTCAATATCATGGAGGAGGTGGGAGACATCTGTGATGCGGACCCTACACAACCGTGCCCGGCTCACATTCGTCTGTCCCGGGAGGGCTGGACCAAATTCAAACGGGTGTTGTCTGGTGAACTGGACGGCGATCTCATCCACTTGTGTCACGATGTGTACATCCGACGCGGCCCTTTCTTTGCTCAATTGGCTCGGCTAGATGGGGGTACAGTGCATTTTACCCTTCACCCTGATCTATGGTCTGCATTGGAAGATGCCGTAGTAGATGTGGATCAAGTGCTTATCAAGCGGTCATCAGACGAGTTGGACTGGTCATTTACCATGGACACTGTGGAAGCCCACGAAGAAAATCAGAAAGAAACTCCGGCCCAAGATATACCCGTTATAAATAAACGATAGAGCCAGGGTGCATCATCATTTTGTCACCATGAAGCGCTGGGAGAAGGTGTTGGATAACTTATACTACAGTCCCGACAGTCCGGCGGCCTATAGTGCATTGTCGGCTCTCTATCGAGCGGCCAAACCCCAGGGGATACAACGTGCCCAAGTCCGAGATTGGTTAAGAAAACAAGACACCTATACCTTACATCGAGCTGTCCGTCGCCATTTTCTACGGAACCGGGTCATCGTGGGAGGAATAGATGGCAATAGTGGCAAGCGGATTTGGTCGATATGAGCGCCTTCGCCAAACACAACGATGGGAATCGGTATATCTTGACGTGCATCGATATCCTATCCAAGTATGCGTGGGTGGTACCCATCCGGACGAAAACGGGGGCGAATCTCATAGCGGCGTTCAAAGACATATTCAAGACCGGGCGCAAACCTTTGTATTTGCAAACCGACGAAGGCACGGAATTCCTCAACAGACCGTTTCAACAGTTTCTGAAAGCCCAGAAGGTGTTTTTCTTCCATACGTACAACGAGACCAATGCTTCCGTGGTGGAAAGGTTCAACAGGACATTCAAAGGCCGCATGTATAAATATTTCACCTATAAGAATACAAGGCGGTACATCGATGTTCCCCCGAAACTTGTGAGTGGTTACAATCGAGCCTATCATCGGAGTATAGAGAGAGCCCCCATTACCGTGACCCAGCGCAATGAAGCCCAAGTCCGGCGTGTCTTGTACCCCAGGCAATCGCAGCGAACGCCGAAGGCGGTGTACAAGGTCGGGGACCCTGTACGGATCAGTAAAGTCAAAGGTCAATTTGAGAAAGTTACTTGCCCAACTGGAGCGATGAGCACTTCCTGATTAAACGGCGCCTACCCCAACAGCAGCGAGTCTATGAACTGGAAGATCTTCAAGGGGAACCGTTGCTAGGGACATTTTACGAGATGGAATTACAGCCCGTCGTAAAAACACAGCAAGACTACTACAAGGTGGAGCAGATTTTGAAAACGGAACGTCGACGTGGCAAACTGTTTCATTTCGTCAAATGGCAAGGCTGGCCCAGTTCCTTCAATTCCTGGGTCGCTGTCAACCAGGTGAAACGACTATAAAGCCAGACACCACTGCCGTCATCCTTCATTCCACGTTCGACCACGGTGCTATGGACAAACAGCAGCTGCCTCTGAACACAGCGTCTCCCAAAGCGCGCAAAGCGCAAGTGGGCTTTGTGGTGATAGTGCTAACCCTGCTGAGTGTGTTGTACGGAGGTGTGCTTTACGACGTAGCCTATGTCAGCACGCTACTTAACCAACTGAGAACACCAGCCATCAGTGAAACCAGTCTACAGATAGCACCAGTCAACCCCGTATCGAGCCCAGTCACCACCACACCCCGTGTACAAGCCACGTCGAGCTCCACACCAAGTATACAGTCAACATCTACACCAAGTACACCCACTACGTCTGAAGACCCACCGGATTTCATCCCTCACAGTGAACCGACAACGACGACGACCCACGTTGTACCCACCACCACCATCATCATCCCTGAACGTGAACAGACAACGACAACCGACGTTGTGCCCACCACCACCACTCCAGTTCACTCGTACCAAATTTACAAGAGCGGGTTACCACGACAGCGCATACAGCTCGAACCATGGACCCTCGGTGGCGGCATCCCTTCACTTGCGTCATCGCAGGACCGACGGGCTCCGGCAAAACGCACTTCGTCAGGAAGCTCCTTCAACACGCCGACAGCATGATCACCCCACCCATTGCCCGAATCGTGTGGTGTTACGCAGAATGGCAGGAAGCGTATGCAGCAATGCCCCACATCACGTTCGTGGAAGGCCTACCCAACCTGGCCGATTTGGAACCCAACACCTTGGTGGTTCTGGATGATCTCATGGCGGAGACGGATGCGCGGGTCACCCAACTCTTCACCAAAGGCAGCCACCATCGACGGCTCAGCATCATCTACATTGTGCAGAATCTGTTCAGTAAAACAAAGAACATCGGAACATCAGCTTAAATGCCCACTACCTGGTGGTCTTCAAAAACCCGAGAGATACCACTCAACTGCTGCACCTGGCGAGACAGATGTATCCCGACCGCACACCGTTTGCGTTGGAAGCCTTCAAAGATGCGACAACCCCTCAGCACGGGTATATGCTCTTCGACCTCAAGCAAGCCACCCCCGACCACCTTCGACTACGGACCGGCATCTTTCCCGGGGAGGCCCACCACGTGTACATGCAAAAATAATGTAAACACACCCACAGTGGCTCCCCCAGCTGGAGTGTGTGTTTGATGATGGGGATAATAAAAAGAATGAATACCACAGCATGGTTGACTTTGTCTCTGTTCTCTGAGGTGGATAAAAAGGGCAGAGTTGTGGGTTCTGGCACATGATGTCTGCGCGCATGATGTTGTACATGATGTCTGCGCGAGTACGGAAGCACGCCCCGACGCTCCGTGTATTGAAGACGGCCCCACCCGAGTTGGTCCGAACCATTGTACGCGGTGCGGACCCTGACCTTGCACGCTGTCTGTGCGAGATCGGGTACAACCTGTTAAAAGGCAACGTACCACTGACTCCGGCTCAGAAGACCAAGTTGGCCAAGCATAAGACAGGTCTCCGAACCCTAGTCCAGAAGCGGGTCCCTCAAACGCAAAAGAAAAATGTGGTACAGAAAGGCGGCTTTCTCGGGACCATCTTAGCACCGTTGGCCGCTTCCGTGTTGGGTCCAGTATTTGGTGGACTCTTCGGCCGACAATGAACCACACGAAAAAAATGGTCCTCGTCGAACCACGATTCCTTCAAAACCTCCAATCGCCCTACCCTGTCCCACCTACGGTGAAGACCATAAACACCCTCGATGGAGAGATGCAACAGATCTTACAGAGACCGTTGTTAAGCGACAGTGAGAAAGTACAACGGTACAATGAGACGCTTCAACGGTACATGACGTTCATGGACCAATACAAAACCCTCTCTACCCCACCACCACCACCACCACCACGTGACACACCGCCGACTTCAGCACCGCTCCAGCAGCCGCCATTACCAGGGGTACCACCCACAGCCCCACAGTGGGTGGAAGACGAAGTCCTGAAGAGTGTACCTGCATCGTTCAAGAAACAAGCTGGCCTGGTATTACAACGGATGAAACAGAATCCTAACATGACTTGGAATGATAAAGGCGAACTACTGGTACAGAATCAGGTGGTCCCCGGGACCCACATGACGGATTTAGTGAATGACCTGATGCGTAAACGCAGGTCGCACACGGATCCTCGAGGATAGGAGGTCTTCGCTCAAGGCTTGAAAGACATGCATGTACCACAGGAATTGGTGGGGAACCCCCACCGCTGGGCCTTTATGCAGCGAACCCAGCAATCGCCGGGTGGCCCACTATCTTCTTGGGAAGCCGAATGGGAACCGGAGTCACCCCCCAAAACTCCACCACCACAACGGGCACCTTCTTTTCAGACCTTTTCAAACCATCCTTGATCAAGACACCCCACATCTCCAGAGCCGTGACACGTAGCAACAGCAGCAGCAGGACAGCTCAGTCGCCATGTTTTACCTCACCCTACCCAGTAACAGTTCGCTGGATGTGTTTCCTGACAACACCTTGGCCAAGTACGTGACCCAGTTACCGCAACCGTTGCATTTACCTGGGCGGTGGGAATGTGGCCTCGTGGATATCCAATACCCTTACTCGTGGTACAACATGCGAGCCAATGAAGTCTGGTACGAGGTGACCTACGAAGGAAAATACACCCGACTCACCCTCCCCGAAGGCCAATACGATACTCCCAAGGAATTCATGGGTGGGCTGTCAAGACTGTTGCATTATAAGGCTCTACGGGAGGTCACGAATACTTCAAAACCCATCAAAACCTATCCCTTCAAGAATCACGTGGACTTCGATTACAACGCACACAACGACAAGGCACAGCTTATCGTCACCGCCAACGCGAGTGTCGTACTGAGTCCTATCCTACAGCAAATGCTGGGTTTCGATCTACAGACGTTCGCTGGTCCCACCGCCCACCAAGGCGAAATCCCGATGGATATGAAGTCGGGTATGTACGGACTCTACGTCTACTCGGACGTGGTGGACAACCACATCGTGGGCGATATCAACACACCTCTGTTACGGGTGGTCCCCATTAAAAAGACGTATGTAGATCAAGTCACCCACAGTTTCACCCACATGCTCTACCTACCCGTACGACAAACCGACATCAACACGATCACGGTGGATATAAGAGATGACACGGGACGACCGGTGGCATTCGAACGCGGGAAAGTGGTGCTGACACTTCATTTTCCACAAGCACGTGCTCCCCACTTTGTATAATGAAGGTGCCTTACGAGTGCGATGCACGCAGCTATATGGACTATTATGTCCAACAGGCCGGCGGTGGCCTTCCGGTATTTAGTGGTGCACGCATGCAACGAGGACATGGACTGGGGAACATACTCGGGAGCATCGTCAAAACGTTCCTGCCGTTGATGACGCGTGGGGTGAAAGCAATCGGCAAACAAGCGGTACGCAGTGGACTGCAAGTCGCCGGTGATGTCTTGGGGGGTACGGCACCCAAAGAAGCCTTGAAACGGCGGCCCAAAGAAGCAGGAGGCGTCTTAGTGGCCAAAGCACAACGCACCGTAGGGAATAAAAGACCTGCACCACCGAGACCACGCACCAGTCGACGACCGATCCAGCGACGACGCACATCGAAGACCCAGGATATGTTTTCATAAAACATGTCCTTGATCCACGCAGAGTCCTGTCCCTCCACCAACAGTGAATTTGATTTGTGGACTGTCCCGCCCACACAGACCAGTGCCGAACAAGGATTATGGGTGGAGCATCTCCCGCTCTCCAGCATCAACGAAACAGGGCCCATCGAGTTCACCATCAGTAATGCGGATACGCCTATGTGGATTTAGCCCATACATACTTGTATGTGAAAGCCAAGATCGTCAATGGAGATGGCTCCAGAATCGTCGACCAAGCAACGGTGGGCCCGACGAATCTCTGGCTGCACTCGATGTTTCAACAGGTGGATATATTTCTCAGCGACAAACTCATCAGTGACTCGACCAACACGTACCCCTATCGAGCCTACATCGAGACGCTGTTGTCGCATGGGCGAGAGGCTAAAAAATCTCAACTGACAGCCGCTTTATTCTACCAGGACACAGCCCAGCACATGGGCGTAGAGAACGACAATGTGGGATATAACAAACGGAAGGCTTTGACCGCGAACGGCGTCTCGGTGGATCTCATGTACGCAGACATGTTCATGCAAGACCGGTACCTCTTGAACAAGATCCCCATCAAAATCCGACTGATACGGGCGCCTCCGACCTTCGCCTTGATGGCCACTAACGTAGACGGGCATGCAGCTGACTATAAGATTGTCATCCAAGACGCAGTCCTGTATGTCCGAAAAGTGAAACCGAATCCAGCCGTTCAATTGGGACACCTCAAAGCCTTGGAAACAAAACCAGCCCAGTACCGTATCCGACGTGTGCAAACCAAAGTGTTCTCTGTGTCTGCTGGAAATATGAGCGCCAACAAAGAAAACCTGTTCCTGAGGGAACTACCCAAGCGATTGATCCTGGCCTGTGTGGAAAATACCAGTTTCAGTGGAGCCTACCCAGAGAATCCGTTTGACTTTGAACATTTCGGCATCAATTTTGTGGCCCTGCATGTGGATGGACAACAGGTGCCAGCCACGGCCTTAACATCGAACTTTGGGCGCGCGAATTTCATTCGAGCCTATCAGAGCCTGTTTACAGCCACCGGTCAAATCAACCAGGACGAAGGGAATATGATCAGTCGAGAGGACTACGGGAACGGATACACGTTGTTCTGTTTCGATCTGACCCCCACCTTAGAGAACGACCATCAGCTGGCCCTAGCCAAGCAAGGCAATTTACGGTTGGAAATCCGCTTTGCACGAGCCCTCTGGAGCACCGTCAATGTGATCTGCTACGCCGAGTTTGACAACATCATTCAAGTGGACAAAGCGCGCAACGTCCTGTGTGACTTCTCCACCTAACATGGATACAGACCAGATAACCACCATGCTGGAGAATGACCCAGAGACACGTATGGTGTTTCAAGGGGTGTTCGCCCGAGATGTGTTCCCATTAGACCGTATGTATCCTGCTGCTTACGTTCTCAACACGGACCCGATGGATCGGCCCGGTGAACATTGGGTGGGCGTGTACTTGACAGAACAGCAGGGCGAATACTTTGACCCGTACGGCCTGCCACCCCTCCATCCCGATTTAACAGACTTTATGGATCAAGGCACAGAGACGTGGTGTTGGAACAGTCAAACGTTGCAAAGCCTGGCCAGTAGCGTGTGCGGACAATATTGCTTGTTTTACCTGTACCATCGATGCCGGGGAAGACCCTTATCTATGAAACTGGCTTTGAACACCGTATTAGCCAATCAGTGGCCTAGAATGGAGCCAAAGGTTAAAGGCACTGAAAAAAGGTATGCCTGCGATGTTTGCGGCGCTAATTTCACTCGGAATAGTACGAGACTGCGACATCGTCGAAGCCAACGCAGGGATATTCCCGAAACCCAGTCCTCCATCCGTGAGAATTCGAGCGGAAAACGCCCTCTAGAAATAGGAACGACACCAGCCGAGGTTAAAAAGGCGAGGACCATCTTCACATTTCAAGTTAAATGCTGTACTAATGTTCCGTCATTTACCTTGACTTTCTGAATAGGGTAAATTGTTCAAACCGGGAAACGCACGTGCTGCCATATACCCAATCAATATAGGAGCTTGCCGATACCGCACAGCGAGTATTCTCATTCTGTCTAAACCACGCGATATAACGTTACATCTCCTTAGACATTCTGTCTAAGCCACGCGGTTCTACGCTATTATCTGTAATCGCGTATACTATTTGAGCAGAATATACCATAATAGACCTTTACATTAGCGTCAGTCATCCTTGTAAGGTTGTGATCATCTCTTCGATCCCCGGATCTTTACTAGTGAAGGGGCTAACTACGGTGACGGCCAGAATGCCAGTGGGCAATCCCGGTTATTGATTCGTTTTCTCGTAAACACCACGACTGGTCCTGCTCGTACACGTTACATAGCCATGCAGTATAGGCATATGGGCCTACCCAGGCCTCGGTGACTTTTTCCAAAAATTTCACCGTTTCGCTCCGGGACCCTTCCCATCGTGTTCTAAATGACGAGACGTGAAAAACAAATCCAAGCAACCCATATCACAATGAACGTGTGTGAATTTTCCAGGTTGGACCTATACCCCCCATGGCCAGCCTATGGGCCTATATACAGACCTCGGTGACTTTTCCCAAAAATTTCACCGATTCGCTCCGGGACCCTTCCCATTGTCATTTTCTTGGCGAGACGAGAAAAACGCGACCCCACAAGCCATAGTAAAGCCCACGAAAAAAATTGACCATCCCCATACCCCATACAGGCATTTTCCCTTATATTGTATAATACAGACCCCTATTGTAGGGGTAAAGTCCGTGTTCCGCTTTTTATAGTTTCGGGGAAAAATCCTAATTTTACATGCACCCACCCCATTGACTTGATAGGCAGGTCCCAGTAAGCCCGGGGACCGATATTAGCCCTTTTGGCTAGGGTTGATAGGGGTTTTCCCCTATTTTAGGGGTAAAGTCCGTATTCCGCTTTTTATATTTTCGGGAAAAAATCCTAATTTTACATGCACCCACCCCATTGACTTGATAGGCAGGTCCCAATAAGCCCGGGGACCGATATTAGCCCTTTTGACTAGGGTTGATAGGTGTTTTCCCCTATTTTAGGGGTAAAGTCCGTGTTCCGCTTTTTATAGTTTCGGGAAAAATCCTAATTTTACATGCACCCACCCATGACTGGATGCCCCTTCACGAATGCTTCACTTTGATACCTCACTCGACCCAATCGGACCATGCAGCGTATTTGAAGTCTGGGGACTACTTTTTCTCCGCGGAAGCTTTTTCCCGCGACCGCATCACCACCAGACCGCATCACCGCGAAGGAATACACACGCCCGATTCACGCGCATCGGAAGTGACGTCATACATGACGTCACACTTCAGTACATGTCCTATCATGTTCAGTCATACGGGACTGGTGGCGCCCCCTGGCGGGAAAAGGGGAACCAAGAGTTACCTCCCTGGAAAAACCGCGTCGAAATCAACTCTCCCTACTACTTACACTCACTTTTAACTTTGCTTCAATTATCGTATTTTTATTAAGTTTTTTATTTTTTATATGAAGATAAAGAGTAGTAGAGAAGGCGTATCACAGGTATCCACTTGCCTCCCATATCTACATAGCCTCCACTTGCCTCCCAAATCTACATAACCTCCATCCATCGCAATCCACCATCACCCACCGACCGCCGTCATACGTCATTATCAATTTCTATTTGTATAGATTATTAGGATTTGACATTAATAAATTATATAGTTATAATTTACCTAAATATATATATATATAGTATAGACCTACATATGATATTATTAATAAACCTTCCGAATTTATACGTTAATCGTTAATAACGATTAAATAACACGACATATATTTTAGGTTTTATATCGCTTTTACAAAAAGATGTTATTTCGATATATATATATGTAGTACGGATTCATGTCAATAAATTCTCCGAACCTGTACGTTAACCGTTCATATATACGCCCTATATTGTAGGCTCTATATTAATTTTTACAAAAAGGCATTGCAGTCAGTGTATGGTGATACTCGGCTAATAATGACGCGATAAATATTGATTATAACCTCGCTGTACAGATAGAGGCGGTCGATGTTACATAATTGTATTGATTTTAGTATGTACCTGTGTAAGTATATGAAGCTGTATTGATGATGATGAAACAGCTGTGATAGAATAAATAGAGATGGTACGGTTTGAATATAGGGGAGTATCGGCTATAACCCTCATAACTTGATTTTGACTTATATTCGATCCATCTCGCTGATTCGTATCTGACTCGTACAACATGTCTGAATTCCGGTGTGAAAGATGTCTGTCCTATTTCGCTTCACAACATACCCTAGATCATCATATGAGAGAAGTGAACTGTCCGGATAATAGAGTTTACGAGGTGAGGGCTTTCGAATGCGGTATCTGTACGAAAACATTCTCTTCGAAAGAGTGTCTAAAAAGGCATATGACCACTGTACATACCGCGGACAACAGTAAAAAGTATACCTGCAAAATTTGTGGAGTGAATTTTAGCCGGAGCGATAACAGACGACGACACCGCCGGAATAAACATAGCGATGTGGCGGAAGTTCTACCTTCAACTAGTAGGGATAGTTCGGAAGGACAAAAAGTAACGGAAAAAGAGTCGGTGGACTTGGTTAAAGGCACTGAAAAAAGGTATGCCTGCGATGTTTGCGGCGCTAATTTCACTCGGAATAGTACGAGACTGCGACATCGTCGAAGCCAACACAGGGATATTCCCGAAACCCAGTCCTCCATCCGTGAGAATTCGAGCGGAAAACGCCCTCTAGAAATAGGAACGACACCAGCCGAGGTTAAAAAGGCGAGGACCATCTTCACATTTCAAGTTAAATGCTGTACTAATGTTCCGTCATTTACCTTGACTTTCTGAATAGGGTAAATTGTTCAAACCGGGAAACGCACGTGCTGCCATATACCCAATCAATATAGGAGCTTGCCGATACCGCACAGCGAGGATTTTCTTTGATGTCTGCAGGGGTGATTTCCGAATATGGCAAGAGTAGTAGGGAGTGAGGGTTTCGAGGTCCCTTTTCCAGGGAGGTAACTCTTGGTCCCCTTTTTCCGCCAGGGGGCGCCACCAGTCCCGTATGACGTCACTTCCGGTCTGGGTGAATGGAGCGTGACAGTCTGGGTGAATGGAGCGTGACCTTGCCGTATGACGTCACTTCCGGTCTGGGTGAATGGGGCGTGACCTGTGAACATGATAGGATATGTACTGACCTGTCTGTGGGGACTCAATGTCGTTCATCTCCGTGTCTTTTCGGTGAGCGGAGCATGTACTGGGGTTTTCCCCACAATGTCGTTCACCTCCGTGTCTCTTCGGTCAGGTCCGTGTCTTTTCGGTGGGGTCCGTGGGAACATGATAGGAGATGTACTGACTTGTCTGTGGGTTTTCCCCACAATGTCGTTCACCTCCGTGGGTCTTCGGTCACCTCCGTGTCTTTTCGGTGAGGTCCGTGAAGATGTGACGGAGGTGACCGAAAGATGTGACGGAGGTGTGCGAAGAGACACGGAGATCACCGAAGAGTCACGGAGAGTTCGGTGGGGTCCGTGAAGATGCTACGGAGGTGGCCGAAAAGACACGGAGGTGACCGAAGACACACGGCGGTCACCGAAAACACCCGAATGTCATCACCGAAGAGTCACGGAGGTGACCCAAAAGACACGGAGGTGACCGAAGAGACACGGAGGTTACCGAAAAGACCCGAATGTCATCACCGAAGAGTCACGGAGGTGACCGAAAAGACACGGAGGTAACCGAAGACACACGTAGGTTACCGAAAAGACCCGAATGTCACGAAAAAACGTATAAAAGTGGAAATTTTTAGGGGTATTGCTGCATTCATTGGCCTGCCGAACGAAGCTATCTCACCAGGCTGCCTGACCAGCCTGAACCACTCTGACGACAGGAGCTACTTGCCTGAGCCTCATCAGCCTGAGCCTGCCTCACCAGTCTATCTCACCATAGCAGCTACTGACCTGACCAGCCTGAGCCAACAGTCATGGACTCATGTCACCGAGCTAAGCTTCTACAGCACCGTATTCGCCTCGTTGATGAGATGCAGCATGTGGCTGATATATGTGATCTGCTTATGGTGGAAAACATAATCCTTAAACACGGTGTCTAAGATATCATGGCGGAGAACACCACCTCGCGACAAAACAGAGCCCTCATCGACGATCTACTGCGCCGTGGCCCCTTAGCATTTCAAGCCTTCGTGGAGGTGCTGAAGAAGACGGGAAATGAAGGAATAGCAGATCTACTTCAAGCCCAGGATTCAGAAGATAATATCTTAGGCATGGACATGGACATCGCCGAAGGGCGTACAGCTACCAAACGTACGCACCAAGAGTCCGGTCTACCTGCCAAACCCGGTCCACCTACCAAACGACCCCGACTAACACCTTTAGAAATACCTCAGCAAGTGCTTCAGCCAGTGCCCCAGCAAGTGCCTGAGCAAGCGAAGGAAGAGGTGCTACTTCCTATGTCTGTGCAGGAGATCAATGACATTATCCAGCAGGCCTACCAGGCGGCCCAGACGAACACTTGTCAGCTCTCTCCCTATTTAACTGTGAGTGTCAAAGAAGAGGAAGTGCATTTTAACGCACCGGCCTGGGACGACAAACCACCTAAGCATATCGCCTTGACGTTGGACACCTGGATAAGAGTACAGGCCATAATTATTACGCCGTCGATGCGGTCATTGACCACCAGGGGAGCGACGAAGCGAAATTTTATGTGGGTGACGACATCTTTCTCACCTGTTCTATGTTCAACAACATGCTGCTGGTGCATATTCGTAAATGGAAGTTGAGGGCGGATACGCAAAAGCGTATTCCTTTACCTCAGGGCGTCACCCTGCAAATACCTGCGTGGCGGAAGCTGGAGAGTCTCACAGCTGAAATTCATGAAGTCCTGTCTGACCAGGTGACTCAGTATATTTATAAGAAGTACATCGACACATTCCTGGATCATCTCAGACCCTGCATTCGACACTTGCGTATCCAGCAATGTGCAGGCTGTGGGAACAAGAACGGACTCTTCAACACGCATACGTGTATGGACAATAGTATACCATCAGACGCGCTCATGACCGAGGGACTACAGGCCGTTAACGAGGTGCAAATTGCCGAGGCATTGCAAGCTGCCTGTCCACCCAGAATTCCACGTGAACAGATTGCCACCTTTATCTACGTGCACCAGGGGCAGAAAAACGATGACGAGTTCAAGTCTTGTTGCATAAATATTGAACATTTCACACAAGTATTGTTGCATAAACATTCACACATCACCGTATTCGTACATTCAATGTTCATTCTATGTTCATTCTACGTTCATTTAAGCGCCTTGATAGCGTATAATTGTATTAAAAAAAATTCAACACCAAGAGTCTACTGTGGTGAAGACCTTATGTTCATTCTACTGTGTTAATAAAAATATTAGAAATTCAAATGTGTGTTAGTGTTCACTCTATGCAAAGGGGTATTGGTGTGGGAGCTGGTGTTTTTGTGCTTTTAGTTAGAAAATTTCCTCCCTTTCGGGTGTAATTAGGTGGCCCTAAATAGGGCCTTTGGAAAGAACAGCGGTATCACACTGTTACGGGCGGAATATTTTTTTCACGCCTGATACACATCCCCGACACACAGGGCATCGCATCTTTAAATGAAGCTCCTCTGTCTCTGCGCACTGGCACGAACCCGCTATGCATGTTAAGCTTAGCAAGCATACACCACATAGGCACAGGTGACCACAAGGGAAAAAGGCGTACGTCGTTTCATCGTCTTGACACACGGTACAGGTGGATCTCTTCTGTTCCCTAGCCAGTTGTAGGCGTAATTTAGACTTTTCATCTTCTAATTCGTCAAGCTGTTGGTTCAGGTGGCTGATCTCTTGTAAGGGTGTTGTCATTCCTGTTGCGGTAGCGGTCGTTGTGGTAGCCGTCGTTGTGGTAGCCGCCTGAGTCGCCACTGTAGTTGCTGGGGGTCTACTACTGTTTAACCACTCCACCGCTGGTACATCTTCATCGTCTGTTGCCTCATCATCATCATCATCTTCTCCCTGCACAGCGTCCCTTATTTCTCTATCTTGTTGTGCACCTCTCATCCTCAAAGCTTCAGCAATATGAGCTTCATGAACACGCTGCAAGCTCGTAATGATTGTAACATGTTCGTTGTCTTCTCCGTTCGAGCGAATCCGTTCTCTATGTTCTCTAGGATCTTGTTTTCCCGTGGCGTTGAATAGTGCCCGTCTACTAGGATTAGCCATGATGCAGTTGAATGAATGGATAGCTGACCAGACACTGCGCGCTTTTTATAGTATAACCGTAGAGTGCCCGTATGAGGGCGCGGACGTCATCGAAACCTTCACAGTGAAACCATTGTACCTGCTCAGGCCCGCTGACATTTTGTGTTTCTTTTCCATCTTCAAACCGGTCTCAAACCCGGTAAATTTGAAATAAATCGGCTTACCTCCGTAAAACCACTTTAGGTGTGTTCCTCACATCCTTATAATGTCACCCTGAAAATTTGAGCGGGTTTAACGATGAAAAAGTAGGAATTTTTGTCATATCACTCTTGCTACGGTAACACAGCCATTGACACGCATAGCTGTACACACATTCGGCTCCATACTGTATAGTGCTGTGTTACCGTAGCAAGAGTGATATGACAAAAATTCATACTTTTCCATCGTTAAACCCGCTCAAATTTTCAGGGTGACATTATAAGGATGTGAGGAACACACCTAAAGTGTTTTTACGGAGGTAAGCCGATTTATTTCAAATTTACCGGGTTTTCCACACAACCACACCCATAACCATACGGGTCTAAAATCGACAAAATGATTAAAAATATAGTTTTAGCCTGCCGCCAGCCTTCTGAATTTTTCAGCGATACACTATAAGTTCCCAAAGTTCAAGTTTAAATAAGTTTTACACGTCAACTCGCATTTATTGCAAAATGAGACCGGTTTGAAGATGGAAAAGAAACACAAAATTTCAGCGGGCCTGAGCAGGTACAATGGTTTCACTGTGAAGATTTCGATGACGTCCGGGCCCTCATACGGGCGCTCTACGGTTATACTATAAAAAGCGCGCAGTGTCGTCTGCTATCCATTCATTTTGAACTACATCATGGCTCAACACATGGATATTGATGGAGTGCACAATATTATTAACGAGGCGTGGCTTGACAACATATTGGAAGAGCTATGGAAAGATGATGAACAAGAAGACCAGCCGGTAGAGGGCAGCGAGACTTTCACCCCAGTTTCACAACAAAAGCGGCAGTATCTTCACCATGCCACGGGTCAATTCATCGATATTGAAGACGACGAAGAAGGAGAAGAAGAGGCAGCGGATGGAGATGTCACCGCCAATAGTACCTACGACGTACGGCCTGATAGTACCCTCCAACACGAACCGTTGGAACGAGTCCTACAAGATGTGTTCAAACAACATCAAGACCAAGAACAAGACCAAGACCAAGAAGCAACCGGGGAATTCATCGATGGAGTGGACAATAGTCCCTACGTGAGTCCCTACGTCTATCCTACCGACGACGAACAGATTGCTCAACTCCTACAAGATGAGTTCGAAGAAGACCAAGAACTTGAAAGAGAAAAAAAAGAACAAGAAAAAGAACAGATGGCTGTTTTACAGCAGCGATATCTTGAGTACTACTGTACCGAAATAAGAAGACTGGAGCGAGACACAACATGGGCAGCGGCACAGTATTTACCCTGTGTCCAATGCAGTAGTCTCTACGCCAAATACGCTATATTTCCATGTGGACACCAAGCGTTATGTATTCGCTGTATTCACAGACATGCAGGAAGACCAGTGCCTACGCCCACTTACAAGCCCATAGCGTGTACACTCGTCGCGCTGAAATGTCCCGTGTGTACCCAGAGGCGAGAAAACCTGTTCCGATCGGTGTAATCCCCTTACACCTTCCTAACGGTCCTTATGAGGACCCCCAATTATACTCGAAAGAGCAAGCTTCTAATTAAAAGCACAAAAAAACCCACCAACTCCTGCACATGCACACACCTAGGTAACAATAGGTAAATAACACTTAGTAAATGGGAACTTCCTACTAACAGCGCCCAGGTAAAATAAAAAAAAACACTATTAGTATGAATGTACGGTAATAATATACCGAATAGTGCCGGAGAAAGCCGAGTGTAAAAATTGTTGTTGTTGTTGTGAGGAGGTGTGGGAGATTGGTAATCATAGAGGCGAGGAGATTGAGAACTACCGAGTAGTCCCGGAAAAAGGCGAGTGTGAATTTTTGTTGTTGTGAGGTGTGGGAGATTGGTAATCAGAGAGGAGAGGAGATTGAGAACTACCGAGTAGTCCCGGAAAAACCCGAGTGTAAAAATTTTTTGCTGTGAGGTGTGGGAGATTGGTAATCATAGAGGAGTGGAGATTTGCATGGGTAGGGTCTAGGGGTAATTGTTATAAGTGCTGTTTGGACGGCTAGGGGTTGGCCCTAAAAAGGGCCTTTGATGGCAGATTTTTTTTTTGGGGTTGGAGTTTGGTAATCATAGAATATAGAGGAGAGGAGATTCACCAATGTAGGGCCTGTTTTTAATTGAATGTGGCAAGTTAGAAGTCTCCTTTCGTAAGATTGGGGTGGCCCTGAAAAGGGCCGTTAAGGTCAATTTGTTTACCCTGTTTTATTCAGCGGGAGTTTGCCTGTCTACTCCAAACTGGCGGAAAAGTACCGGCCAGGTTGTTGTTGTTGTTCATCGTCATCAGAGTCTGGTACCGATGGTAGATGGTCCAGGGATGTAGCCCGTGGAATGCTCGGTAACTCGTCTAAATTGACGAATTCCGGCTGGCGTTGTTGGAGTTGTTGTTGTCTCTGTTCTTCATTGAGAGCATCTCTCAGGGCCGAAATCCAATCTTCTCCCGTAAATGTTGTGAGCGCTCTGGTGACGGAGTAGTACAATGCCGCCCAAGACAGCGGCGTAAAATTGGTGTTGGACTGTGTCCACCGCTGTATTTCGGCCATCCAAAACGCTTTCACACTCCTCGCTAGCTTCTCCCTCTGTCGCTTCTCTTTTGCCGCGCCTTTGGTGGTGCTCATCTTAGCAACTCGACTCATGATGAGCTTCATACGTAGTTCACAGCTTGAGAAATATGGTTTGAAATGCAGCTTTTCCCCACGCGTCCCTGGATTTTATACTGAATATAGAGTAGATTTTCATTGGCTGTTTAAACGGCGCGAACCTCTTTCATTGGTTCTGTCTCCGGCCTCGCCCATTGGTTGATATACGGATCGCTGATTGGCCCAATAAGGCTCGAGTCATGCCTCCTGGATTAACTTACAATCCCGTCTTTTTGCACGAAATTGGTATAGCAAATTCCTAGGTTAAATCAATTCGTATCTCTATAACATTACACCCCGAATGATCACGGACTTTGACGAAGGTGGGGCCATGGAAAATAAAAACTATAACGTATACGGGTACGGACTAGCATAGAGAGGCACGAAAAAAATTAAACTATAACGTGTACGGCTACGGACTAGGGGTTAATTTAACATGACACTACTGAGTGATCACGGACTTTCACGAAGGGTGAAGGGAGACGGAAAAATAAAACCAGAACGTGTACGGGTACGGATTAGGATAGAGAGACACGAACAAATGAAAAAACTGTAACGTGTACGGCTACGGACTAGGAGTTAATTATACCCATAGGGGTACATTATAGTATAAAAATTACCCAACCCCAGGGAGTATAGGTTAGTCCACTAGGCACTCACAGGGTGTAGTATAAGCCCCTGCACAGCGATATATACAGGCCTCCCTAGTCGGTGTTTTGTCATTCACCACCATGGGAGCGCACAGAGCAGATGGAGAGCTTGCGTTGTTCCAACTGACCACCCACGTCACCCTGATCGTCCATGACCATCACCTGCAGCTCATCGAAGAACAACCCCGAGAGGTGAAGCTATGTTTAACCCTAGCAGGGTGGACTCTATTGACACGGTTGTTACAGGGAAAAGAGCCCGAAGTCGATTTCATGCACGTGGGAGTGGGCGTCTACCTACGAAGTGGTAGAGATGATTATTTTTTCCCCCGGTTAGAACAGCGTGGTGGTCCCCATATCACAGTCCGTCCTGCATTATGGCAGGCGCTGAAAACTATTATCCCCGACGTCCACGACTTACTGCACCCCGACGCGAACTCTGTGGCTACCCGGACTCTTACACCTGGCTGCACCCTATTGTTGTACCCCAAACGAGTGGACCTCATCGATAGCGGACGTAGGTGCTGGTGTACGTCTGAACCCAAAGCGCGCGTCTCTTTGTCACCGGAAGGCTGGACTACCTTGAAACGGGTGTTGTTGGGTGACCTCGACGGTGATAGCATTCACCTGTGTGACGACGTCTACATTTTCCGCGGCGCCTTTTTTGCTCGACTCCTCTGTCTGAACGATGATGGTTTTACCCTGGACCCTGATCTATGGACGGCCTTGGAAAAAGTAGTCCCCATTGTCGATGAAGTACTATATCTATAGGGTGCACACAGGCTAGAGTGTCAGTGTCTACTCATGAAGCGAACACACAACAGCGCAACTCAGAGGGGTACGCAGAGGGGGACCCGAAAGGGAATCCGAAAGGGCAGCCAGTGGAGTACCCGCAAGGCCGGGCGGCAGGAATCCACGTGGCGTAAGACTGTGAACAAGGTGTTAACAGATTTGTATTACAACCTAACCAGTCCAGCCGCTTATAGCACTGTGGGAGCGCTCGCTCGAGCTGCACATTCCCAAGGCATCAGTCGAACTGAAATTCGAGAATGGTTAAAAACCCAAGACACTTATAGCTTACATCGAGCAGCCCGACGACATTTTCGCCGTAACCGAGTCATCGT
>JAVTVY010002916.1:0-33143 GCA_036873755.1 Hanleya hanleyi | reverse complement strand
TTCAATTTGTAAATTTTGAATAACCTCACTTTCCTGCCGGCGAGAGACTTTAAAGGGGAATGTTATCACAATTTTTGAAAGGCTAAAACCGATAAAAAACAGTTCCCTGTGGCCTGCTTTATTTTTTAGAATTTTTTCCAAAATTTTAGCGATGATGCAATATCCTGAAATACGGCTCCAAAGTGCCTGATTTTAACCCTCAGTAAATCCGCCCACCGATTACCCTGTGACGTCACACAGTGAAGCGGCCAGAGTCAAACATGGCGGATAACACAGACAGCGGGACGAGCTCTATTCATTTAAAATCTACAGATAATTTGCTATTGTAAGAGCATACTATGTAGTTACATGTATTTACGCCTTTATTTTTATATGTGGGTGTTTATTGAGATTGTATGGTTCATTCTTGTTCATTTCTTACGGGACGGACCGATTGCTATACCGTGGCAGGCCGGCTTATTTACATCGCTTACGTGCTTAATTTTATTATGTCTTTAACAATTATTGTCAGCGATTTGATGTTGAAACAGGAGCTAATCCATACCTGTGGATAAGTCCTCTCAAATGAAAACAGAGTTTCAATTCCAAAGGAAGCTATTCAATGTTAAAACAATAACTAACTCACCTGTGGAGAAGCCCAGTTTATTTCTTTTGGACACCCTATTGCTGAACGCGCGGCGTTAAACTTTAATTCTCCCTTTTGGACACACTCCCATAAAAAATTGTTTGCTTCACACCTTTCTGTTAGTTTCAGTTACTCTTCCAGGTGATCAATTTCAATTTATTTTTCAAAAGAACATACAGTGCATATGCTCAAATGGAGATACAAAAGGACACCAAATAATCAGGATATGTATATAGCGTTTTAATAACCTGTAATGGGATTTCGGTCCATTGGTTATTTATTGAATAAATAAATAAATAAATAAATAAATAAGCTGGTGCCAGAAGTGAATTTCCGATATACTGGAATAAGTTGATTAAAAGGCATTGGGTATTAAGTACATTGATTATTACAGTTCAGTTAATAGCTGTAAGACATCCTATGATGTAGGATTCAGGATTGGCTGGTTGATCACCCCGTGAGACTGATCCAAAATTTCAAGAGTGGAAGATTAAATCTATGGTCCACTTCGGTAGAGGGGACCATGGAAGCGGTGTGGGCCAAAACATCCAGGGGGTTTTACAGTGCTTGTCTGCGAGAACGGGTTGTCGCTTGCCGAGTCCACGAGGTCGGTCGTCCCTGTATAACTGACGCACTCCGGCAGATTGAGGGGTTGTTTGTTTTCTCTTTCTGATAAAGATTTATTTGTCTTGATCTTGGGAATAGCATCTTTTTTCAGTATAGGGGGATATCCACACATTCTTGCCATCTCTGTTGTTGAATAGAAATCGTCAGTGAAGTGAGCGGAACAAATGCGAGACCACTTCGTCGGCTTTCCCCACACTCTCGTATTTTGCACAAATTTCGTAGAATTTCTTCCCGATTTTTCGTCGTTTGGCCACGGGTGCAACTTGAATCCATCTCCATTCGTGTTGCTACACCCTCCAACAACACACCGACGAGGTATGATGCCTTCAAAGTACGAGAATATAGTCGAAAAATCGAAAAATATTGGAGCAGATTTGACTTGTTTACGTATGCTATAATGCTAATGCTGTGGCGGACTGGTTCACTCTGTGACGTCATGGGTCAAAGGTCACCGCTTTGACAGGCTCCTGGTAAAAACGCGTTTAAATCGCCAAATTTACCGTTTTAAAGTTCGGAGATCGGGGGAAAAACTATATAGTCGATTTCTTACAGTATCAAGGTATATATTAACGTTTACATAGGTCCGGTGATAACATTCCCCTTTAAATGTTTTTTCCTCTCTTTGTTCTCAGTTCCGTCTTCTGCGCTCAACTCCTAAGAAGCAAGTTGGACGGAAGACGATTGGGGACTGAGAGTGATGTGACTTGGCGATCTCCAGGCCCGGACCAGTTCTGCTTCAACCGGTCTTAGGAACAGCTAACAAAAATAAGCCTTACCAAGTAGACCTATCAACCCGAGTGGTAAGGGTCCTTTCTTGGTATAGACGGCTTCCCGAGTAGACCTATCCGCCGTCAGCTTGGGGTTCTCTCTCGGGGGAAATAATAATTTCCACACCACAAGCACAGCTACGTGGCTGTGGACAATCAAGATAAGTACATCAGTATCTTATTCACATGTTTAACCTTTTTTGTCGTTGACCAAGGTTTCATTTGTTGATTATAGATTGTTTCAAAAAAAAAAAAAAAAGTTGATTTCCTGAAAAAAATCTTTGATCTGGATGTCGGTTGTGTGACTATTTGGTTATTAATAGTAACATTGTTGTAAATGTTTAATATCCTCTCCATATGAAACTCCAGTACGGAATTTCATATACAGGAGACAGATTACATCGGGAGAGGTCATAATGTAACCATGTTCACTGTCACGTTACTCATGTTCACTGACACAAAGATCCATAATCTCATTTATCTCATTGAGCTTACATTTGGTGATTAACGCTACAGACATTTAATATGTTCATCTCTACTGCGTTTAAAGAGAAGGAAAATTATTACAATCGACTACGGGGTTACTGTTTGCAACGCCCTTCTGTTACGTCGTGTACTTTTATAAGTTTGTATCCTGCTCCGTTATGAGCATGTATATTCATTAAGTTACTGTGAATGGGAAATCACTACGTTGTTTATCATACACAACGTTTTTCTCACTTCTTTCACATTACGCTTTCCTATTACACCTTGACGATATGTTCATTACACCGTCATGTGTCTCTCCTTCACCTGTGCGTCGTTCTATTTCATCGGTTAGACGTTCCAGTACGCCATAACGCCATTGTTACATCCACTGGTATCAATTCCCCTCGGGTTTTTCACATTGTGATTTACTTAGCTTCGTCGTTACTCTACGAAGAGAATTCTGTTCAGACCTTGTTGTTTCCAGTCTGGAGTTCAGAATATCAAAATTTGTATTCGAATCAACAGTATTTGGTCTAATACTGTTATATGGTATAGGTCTTTGGATTATGGACGTGGATTTCCTCTGGGGACGACGGCGGGATTGTGAATGGCTGACTAGTCAACTTTAATTGAATTCAGCACAGTGTTGTATTAACACAGATTCATGTTGATTTTACACACAAACATATGTTGAGATCCATTTACCTTAGGATTGTGCTTAAGCGACACAACGTTTTTTTGTGGTGTACTTGGGAGACAGTTTTTCCGACTTTCTCCTTCAAGTGCCTTATGCCTGTATAGACCGTTACACCAATGGTTAGACTTTGACATTATGGTTCTGTCATCAACCTTAGGGTGGTTGATTATATGTGGGACCTTACTCACTGAGTTCGTTGTTCGGGTTCGGTCTCTACAGTGGATTATTTGTCCTGGTGCCGAGGTCGTGATACCATTCCCGACTCTATTTCCCTCGTAATTGACTTCCTCCTTCAACTTCATCAGGATAGGAAGTCTCATTTTAGCACCAGGGAAGGCTATCGTTCTGCTCTGGCTTGGGGGTTACGTTTTACTTACCAACATTAGCCTTATTGATATATCTCTGAGCTTATTCGCGCCTTAGCATTACAGTCGCGTTGTACTCGCCAACTGTTACCGAAATGGGATATCGGGTGGCGGTGTTTCTTTGGCGTCCAGAGTGTCTGAACTTCATGTTCTTGAAAGATCTTCTATTTCCTGGAGGACGATCTTCTGTTATGTCCTGTTCGAACCATCCGCCACTATCTTACTCGTACCGGTTCCGTTCACGTTTCTCGGCTACGGTTATCATGTCCCTTCCCCTGTCAGCAAGGCTTCATATTTAAATAAGCCGTGTAGTTGTTAAAGACCATAAATTAGTCTTTCCAATGGGCAGAAGGTAGATATTCCATTGACGCCCCCACTACTGTTTTTTGCTTCTTCTATGTGGCCATCACTACACATGGCCTTTATGGAAGAACTTGTCCCTCCATGACATTGTCCAGTCTTGTGTCTGGACAGCAAACTCCACGTTCACAAATTTCTATCTGTATGATATGTCAGTGCAGTCAGATAGTGTGGCCACGCTTGGGCCACTGAGGGCTACCCAGCACGTGGTTAGTTTCTTTCAAGAAAAGAGGAGGGGGCGAAATTTGTCACCATTGCAGCAAGGCGGCCATCTTGCTTTTCATCATGATCGTCTTGAAGGAAGGAATAAGTCGGATAGACGACCATGGACTCTCTAATCATCAATCTAAGATGTCTGACGCTTTGAGAGTTTTAGCTTTTCCTTAAACTACGGTTTTACTTGTGTCTTTCAGCTTGAACTGACTACCTTCTGGATGATCTCAGCTGTGTTTCCTACGCTCAACTCACAAGACAAGTTGGACGTAAGTCGTTGGTGGACTGAGTATGACGTGGCTTGGCGCCCTCTAAGACCAAGAAGACCTAACAACCCGAGTGGGAGAGGATTCTGATTTCTTGGTAGAGTTTGACATATCACACCACGAGCAGAGCTACATGGATGGAGGCACTCAAGAATAAGTATATTTGTATCATATTCATGATTTGCCCTTTTCGATTTCTAACCAGGGTTTTTCTTGTTGCTTGTCTCAAGTTATTCCCTTATCTGTGTCATCCCAGCTACTTGGGTAGACACTCAGAAGATAGGTTAGATTAGTATCTTCCATTACTACTCCATTGTTACCCTCTGCGTTACCGGCCAGGTTTCTTTTGTTGAGATTTATGAAAGAGCCTGCCCCTCCTTGACATTGTCCAGTCTTGGGTCTGGACGGCGAACTCCACGTTCACCATTTTCTGTCTGAGAGATGTCAGTCCAGTCAGATAGGATGACCACGCTTGGGCCGTTCATGGCTGCCCAGCACGTGGTCAGCTAAATTTTCAAAAAAGGGGGGGGTGCGGCATTTTGTATCATCGCAGCAAATCTGCAAATTGCTGTGTCATCTCATCTCATTCATACTATTGGTCCACATTTGATTCGATCACATATTGAAGGAAGTAATAAGTCAGATGGACGACCTTGGATACTCTAAAGAGATGTCAGACACTGTATCATCACCCTAAGATGTATGTATCCATGGTGAGTGTGATCTTTACCTTAACTGCGGTTTTGATTGTGTCCTTCAGGTTGAATCTGACGTCCTTCTCATGATCTCAGCGCCGTCTTCTGCACTCAACTCCCTAAATGCAAGTTGGATGGAAGACGATTGTGGACTGAGAGTGGTGTGACTTGGCGATCGCTAGGCCCGGACCAGTTCTGCCTCACCCGGTCTTAGGAACAGCCAAGATAAATAGGCCTTACCAAGTAGACCGTATGTCCCTAGTGGTTGAGGTTCTCTCTTGGTATAGACGGCTTCCCGAGTAGACCTATCCCCCGTAAGGCTGAGGTTTCTCTCTCGGGGGGAAACTAATAATTTCCACACCACAAGCACAGCTACATGGCTGTGAACAATCAAAGATAAGTACATCAGTATCTTATTCACATGTTTAACCTTTTCTGTCTTTGACCAAGGTTTCATTTGTTGATTATGGATTGTTTTCATGCTATGCCCATGTTTCTGTGTCATTCCAGCGGTCACTTAGCCTACTTTGAATACTACAAGACCGAGGTTCCCACCTCCGTATGTTGGTACTAGGGCATTAATTAAAGCAGGTTTAAGACTTGGGAATCAAATATCAAACATTTAGAGACAATGTTTCTATTTGTTACCAAGTCAAACCTGCTTTAATTTAATGTGCGCACCCTTCCGTCCCCTCGTACCGCGGCCTTGTTTCATTACTGGTCTCGGTTTGAGAAAGAGGATAGGAATGAGGCTAACAGTCGCCTTTATAGTGGCCACGCTGGAATTGAATGGAGAGCTCTCCTAGGGGCGGACAACTCTCTCCTAGGGGAGTTAACTTTTTCTTTTAACTTCCGTTTTCTACGTTTGATTGTGCAATTAATAAGGGATTAAAGGCATTAATTAAAGCAGGTTTGACTTGGTAACAAATAGAAACATTGTCTCTAAATGTTTGATATTTCCCATTATGTCAGAAAGCAACAGAATAACAATACATGTCTAGACACTCACAATTTCAGCAGTACACATGGAATATACAAACTGGTGATATGGGTGCACTGTTCAGAGCTGTGTATGTTATCTGTGGTGTAATAGTGTAATCCCTAAATAACGATAATACTGTTTTACAATCACTTTCTAATTGACAAAAAAACTATCCCCCCAATGTATATATGTTATCTGTCTTTGTGTAGTTTGGTATTGGGATTTATCTGGTGAGCCAACCAAAAGACCATATAGAAGTGAATGAGCGAAGCGAACAAGGTTTTACTCGATGTTTTGGTTGGTGCATTCTACACAAAGACAGATGACTTATTCAGTCTGACAAAGCTGAAAGCAGATTCTCTTGAGAAATAGTCAAAATTTCTGCCGAATATTCAAGTGCTAAAATTGACCATTCATTTTAGCTATAGTTATTCTTGACACAGCATGTATAGTGATTGTAAGCATCAATTTTACAGCTTACTGGTTGGATGAATCTCAAATACAGATATGATACAATTTTTTTAGATATCTAGATAAATCGCTTTCAACTGTCAAGTAATTTGTTTATTCCTCATCTTTGTTGACTTGCAGCTGTGGACTGAGTACATGTGGGTATAAGAGAGAAAAACATTTACATTTATATAACATTTCTCTCCAGAAAACACTTTTATTCCCTGCATGTTCCCAGCCTTTATGACATGCACGATAGCTGGAAATCTTAACCTAACCTTGCGAAACCTCCTACCAGAACAAATAACACTCATCTCTGTGAAATTTTATGACACCTAACTCATATTACAAAATAACTCCGATAGAACTTGTACATCGTGTACATTTCCTGTATGTAAGTTTGCTTGCCAGTGAATGATTTTATTTGCATAATATTATTTATATCAACTTTATACCATGTTAACCTAGGAGAGGATGGCTTCACCAAATCATGCATTCTCATGGTATTGGATTGTATATCTCCTACTGTCAGATATACCCTCTGATTGTACTGGGCTGAAATCGTGGCACACAACTTTTGTGTGCATGGCTCTTGACCAATCAGCATTGTCTGCTTTTAAACAGAGTGGGCTCCGCATGTCACAGCTAAACAAGATGTGCCACCGTGTGTTCTTGTGTAATAATTTAGCATGAAACTTTTTAATTCTTCTGGAAGATATACTGGATGCTGTTCCCGTCTCTCTCATATACAGATACATGCTCCCTGTTTCGATCAAATTTGATATAGACTGCACAGTGCAGTCAGAGGGTGTTACACCAAGAGTTTAGGAAGTAACAAACTCTGACAATGGGAGAATACAAATCATGTGAAATGGCTGATTGAGTCAAATTTCATGTTGCCTGTAATACTCAACATTTGCCTAGTTTCCATGCTTTCTTCCCATTCTAAATGTTTTACCAGTTTGGTTCTTCTGAATCACGTTTATTATAGATAGGCTACACAGAGATGAAAGTTTTCCTCATTTATCCAGAAATTCTGTCTTGATATACCCTTCGCTGAATGCACTTTCCATATTTGAATAACATGTATAACCTGTATAAAAGACGAAGGAATAAAATTTGTGCATTAACGGGGCGTCTTTCTGGATTCTCTCTCATATCTGAGTTCCACCCTTCTCAGGTACAAATTCCTTTACATATACATTCACAATCATATACATAATATCAAGTCTATTTGATGCACACAGAGAACCCGTATCTATTTTCATATTCTTTCCATTTCTATGTAATCTTGTTCAGGGAAACAAATTCCATATAAACTGTTTATTATCAATCACCATTAATTCTTCAGTGTAGATGTATGCATGAGAGTTAATCTGCATGCTCATAATTATCGCCATTCAAACCACAAATCAATTAGTCTTCATCCAGATTATCATTTGTCATTGCACATTTATTTTCTTTTTCTGAAAAACTCCAAAGCATCATGGGGCCTCTTCAAACCATGCAACCAATCAAATTCCCTCTCTTTGGAAGGAGTTCATGATGCATTGGAGTTAATGAAACCCCCCCCCAAAAAACAACCCCCACCTATTTTACCACATGTACCATATTCATGTATACACATGCTTTAATAAATTATCTAAATATTCACTTTTTTCTGGTGGGGACATCCTGACACTTGAACCTGCAGTCAGCCAAAACTAACTAATTAAATAAAAGATATGAAATGATTTCTGAGAGAAAAAGAATAAATTGGTCATAAGCGAGATTGGAACATACGACCCTGGCTAAGATCACTGATGATCTTCCGACTTAGCTACAATGACCCATAGGTTACACTCGTAGATTGTCCCTGTGATGACCAACCTTCTCTTTCGGTGTTGCATTGTGTGCAACTTGCTTCAAAATGAAGAAATAATTATTTGGTACAGACCGGTGTATCGCCCGTCACTGAAGATACATGCATAAGATAGGCATATATGTTCCATTACCGATAATATGCCATACCAAGTATTTATTTCTTCATAGCAAAAGATAGATTTGCTTCAGTCTGTGTTTACAAACGTGTAACAGTGATACTTGTAAGTTTGTGTATTATTGTACTAAAGTTATTATCCATAGTTGGGGTGAGTGAGTGAGTAGGATTTAACGTCGATTTCAGCATTTTTTTCAGTCAAAGTTATTGCTGTGTATTCCTTTTAGTGGTATAATGTATGAATGATTAAGGTTTGCTTTGTGTTATTGTAGGCTTTTCATTCTGTTTACCATTTCAGCAAGATCACACAATGTTTGTACAGTTTGTTAGCTCATTATATAATTTCTTAGGTTTATAAAAAAAAAACGTGTAATTGTAATGAGAATTTCCGGTCTTAAGAAAACCCACAGATATTGAATAATTGAGTTTGGTAGTTGACTGTCAGATATAGCTGTATGCTAATTGGCTGTATACTGAATAACTCATCTTGGAAATTGTCAGATATATCTGTGTGCACATTGACTGTACACTGAATAACTCATCTTGGAAATTGATTGTCATCTTGGAAATTGACTGCCAGATGGAATAACTCTTCACATTGACTGTACACCGAATAACTCCTCTTGGAAATTGTAATCTCAGATTTACCTGTGTGCACGTTGACTGTACACTGAATAACTCCCCTTGGAAATTGTCAGATATATCTGTGTACACATTGACTGTACACTGAATAACTCATCTTGGAAATTGATTGTCATCTTGGGAATTGACTGTCAGATATATCTGTGTGCACATTGACTGTACACTGAATAACTCATCTTGGAAATTGATTGTCATCTTGGGAATTGATTGTCAGATATATCTGTGTGCATATTCACTGTACACTGAATAACTCATCTTGGAAATTGACTGTCAGATATATCTGTGTGCACATTGACTGTACACTGAATAACTCATCTTGGATATTGACTCATCTTGGAAATTGACTGTCAGATATATCTGTGTGCACATTGACTGTACACTGAATAACTCATCTTGGAAATTGACTGTCATCTTGGAAATTGACTGTCAGATATATCTGTGTGCACATTGACTGTATGCTGAATAACTCATCTTGGAAATTGACTGTCATCTTGGAAATTGACTGTCAGATATATCTGTGTGCACATTGACTGTACAGTGGATAACTCATGGAAATTGACAGTCATCTTGGAAACTGACTTGTCAGATATATCTGTGTGCACATTGACTGTACACTGAATAACTCATCTTGGAAATTGACTGTCATCTTGGAAATTGACTGTCAGATATATCTGTGTGCACATTGACTGTACACTGAATAACTGATCTTGAAAATTGTAATCTCAGATATATCTGTGTGCACATTGACTGTACACTGAATAATTCCCCTTGGAAATTGTCAGATCTATCTGTGTGCACATTGACTGTACACTGAATAACTCATCTTGGAAATTGACTGTCATCTTGGAAATTGACTGTCAGATATATCTGTGTGCACATTGACTGTACACTGAATAATTCATCTTCGAAATTGACTGTCAGATATATCTGTGTGCACATTGACTGTACACTGAATAACTCATCTTGGAAATTGACTGTCAGATATATCTGTGTGCACATTGACTGTATGCTGAATAACTCATCTTGGAAATTGACTGTCATCTTGGAAATTGACTGTCAGATATATCTGTGTGCACATTGACTGTACACTGAATAATTCATCTTCGAAATTGACTGTCAGATATATCTGTGTGCACATTGACTGTACACTGAATAACTCATCTTGGAAATTGATTGTCATCTTGGAAATTGACTGCCAGATGGAATAACTCTTCACATTGACTGTACACCGAATAACTCCTCTTGGAAATTGTAATCTCAGATTTACCTGTGTGCACGTTGACTGTACACTGAATAACTCCCCTTGGAAATTGTCAGATATATCTGTGTGCACATTGACTGTACACTGAATAACTCATCTTGGAAATTGATTGTCATCTTGGGAATTGACTGTCAGATATATCTGTGTGCACATTGACTGTACACTGAATAACTCATCTTGGAAATTGATTGTCATCTTGGGAATTGACTGTCAGATATATCTGTGTGCATATTCACTGTACACTGAATAACTCATCTCGGAAATTGACTGTCGGATATATCTGTGTGCACATTGACTGTACACTGAATAACTCATCTTGGATATTGACTCATCTTGGAAATTGACTGTCAGATATATCTGTGTGCACATTGACTGTACACTGAATAACTCATCTTGGAAATTGACTGTCATCTTGGAAATTGACTGTCAGATATATCTGTGTGCACATTGACTGTATGCTGAATAACTCATCTTGGAAATTGACTGTCATCTTGGAAATTGACTGTCAGATATATCTGTGTGCACATTGACTGTACAGTGGATAACTCATGGAAATTGACAGTCATCTTGGAAACTGACTTGTCAGATATATCTGTGTGCACATTGACTGTACATTGAATAACTCATCTTGGAAATTGACTGTCATCTTGGAAATTGACTGTCAGATATATCTGTGGGCACATTGACTGTACACTGAATAACTGATCTTGAAAATTGTAATCTCAGATATATCTGTGTGCACATTGACTGTACACTGAATAATTCCCCTTGGAAATTGTCAGATCTATCTGTGTGCACATTGACTGTACACTGAATAACTCATCTTGGAAATTGACTGTCATCTTGGAAATTGACTGTCAGATATATCTGTGTGCACATTGACTGTACACTGAATAATTCATCTTCGAAATTGACTGTCAGATATATCTGTGTGCACATTGACTGTACACTGAATAACTCATCTTGGAAATTGATTGTCATCTTGGAAATTGACTGCCAGATGGAATAACTCTTCACATTGACTGTACACCGAATAACTCCTCTTGGAAATTGTAATCTCAGATTTACCTGTGTGCACGTTGACTGTACACTGAATAACTCCCCTTGGAAATTGTCAGATATATCTGTGTGCACATTGACTGTACACTGAATAACTCATCTTGGAAATTGATTGTCATCTTGGGAATTGACTGTCAGATATATCTGTGTGCACATTGACTGTACACTGAATAACTCATCTTGGAAATTGATTGTCATCTTGGGAATTGACTGTCAGATATATCTGTGTGCATATTCACTGTACACTGAATAACTCATCTTGGAAATTGACTGTCAGATATATCTGTGTGCACATTGACTGTACACTGAATAACTCATCTTGGATATTGACTCATCTTGGAAATTGACTGTCAGATATATCTGTGTGCACATTGACTGTACACTGAATAACTCATCTTGGAAATTGACTGTCATCTTGGAAATTGACTGTCAGATATATCTGTGTGCACATTGACTGTATGCTGAATAACTCATCTTGGAAATTGACTGTCATCTTGGAAATTGACTGTCAGATATATCTGTGTGCACATTGACTGTACAGTGGATAACTCATGGAAATTGACAGTCATCTTGGAAACTGACTTGTCAGATATATCTGTGTGCACATTGACTGTACATTGAATAACTCATCTTGGAAATTGACTGTCATCTTGGAAATTGACTGTCAGATATATCTGTGTGCACATTGACTGTATGCTGAATAACTCATCTTGGAAATTGACTGTCATCTTGGAAATTGACTGTCAGATATATCTGTGTGCACATTGACTGTACAGTGGATAACTCATGGAAATTGACAGTCATCTTGGAAACTGACTTGTCAGATATATCTGTGTGCACATTGACTGTACATTGAATAACTCATCTTGGAAATTGACTGTCATCTTGGAAATTGACTGTCAGATATATCTGTGTGCACATTGACTGTACACTGAATAACTCATCTTGGATATTGACTCATCTTGGAAATTGACTGTCAGATATATCTGTGTGCACATTGACTGTACACTGAATAACTCATCTTGGAAATTGACTGTCATCTTGGAAATTGACTGTCAGATATATCTGTGTGCACATTGACTGTATGCTGAATAACTCATCTTGGAAATTGACTGTCATCTTGGAAATTGACTGTCAGATATATCTGTGTGCACATTGACTGTACAGTGGATAACTCATGGAAATTGACAGTCATCTTGGAAACTGACTTGTCAGATATATCTGTGTGCACATTGACTGTACATTGAATAACTCATCTTGGAAATTGACTGTCATCTTGGAAATTGACTGTCAGATATATCTGTGGGCACATTGACTGTACACTGAATAACTGATCTTGAAAATTGTAATCTCAGATATATCTGTGTGCACATTGACTGTACACTGAATAATTCCCCTTGGAAATTGTCAGATCTATCTGTGTGCACATTGACTGTACACTGAATAACTCATCTTGGAAATTGACTGTCATCTTGGAAATTGACTGTCAGATATATCTGTGTGCACATTGACTGTACACTGAATAATTCATCTTCGAAATTGACTGTCAGATATATCTGTGTGCACATTGACTGTACACTGAATAACTCATCTTGGAAATTGATTGTCATCTTGGAAATTGACTGCCAGATGGAATAACTCTTCACATTGACTGTACACCGAATAACTCCTCTTGGAAATTGTAATCTCAGATTTACCTGTGTGCACGTTGACTGTACACTGAATAACTCCCCTTGGAAATTGTCAGATATATCTGTGTGCACATTGACTGTACACTGAATAACTCATCTTGGAAATTGATTGTCATCTTGGGAATTGACTGTCAGATATATCTGTGTGCACATTGACTGTACACTGAATAACTCATCTTGGAAATTGATTGTCATCTTGGGAATTGACTGTCAGATATATCTGTGTGCATATTCACTGTACACTGAATAACTCATCTTGGAAATTGACTGTCAGATATATCTGTGTGCACATTGACTGTACACTGAATAACTCATCTTGGATATTGACTCATCTTGGAAATTGACTGTCAGATATATCTGTGTGCACATTGACTGTACACTGAATAACTCATCTTGGAAATTGACTGTCATCTTGGAAATTGACTGTCAGATATATCTGTGTGCACATTGACTGTATGCTGAATAACTCATCTTGGAAATTGACTGTCATCTTGGAAATTGACTGTCAGATATATCTGTGTGCACATTGACTGTACAGTGGATAACTCATGGAAATTGACAGTCATCTTGGAAACTGACTTGTCAGATATATCTGTGTGCACATTGACTGTACACTGAATAACTCATCTTGGAAATTGACTGTCATCTTGGAAATTGACTGTCAGATATATCTGTGTGCACATTGACTGTACACTGAATAACTGATCTTGAAAATTGTAATCTCAGATATATCTGTGTGCACATTGACTGTACACTGAATAATTCCCCTTGGAAATTGTCAGATCTATCTGTGTGCACATTGACTGTACACTGAATAACTCATCTTGGAAATTGACTGTCATCTTGGAAATTGACTGTCAGATATATCTGTGTGCACATTGACTGTACACTGAATAATTCATCTTCGAAATTGACTGTCAGATATATCTGTGTGCACATTGACTGTACACTGAATAACTCATCTTGGAAATTGACTATCAGAAATATCTGTGTGCACATTCACTGTACACCAAATAATTCACCTTGGAATCTGACCGTTGGATATATGGTCACTGACCAAACATTGTGAAGCTCACTGCAAAAGCTATTTTGTTTTCATGTAAGTTTTGAAAACAAAGAAATCTTACCCTGGCACATTTTAGTAAATGTCCACAAAGACTTAAAATTGCTTCTCATGTAAGTCTAAACTTGTTCATTTTATTATATAGGAAAGGCGAAAAGATGAATGTTTTAGAGAGATCAAACGACATACAGTTCAACAGGAAAAGCTTGCCCTTCTACAAACACTGGTGAGAGAGAATTTGTACAATAGTACTTAGAAGACTGTCAGTATACATGTATTTGATTTCTTTGCTCCTTTCAGACAACCATCGATATTCCTGTAAAATATGTTATTTAGCACTATATAGTGTTTTGGCAGTCTCACACACCCATCTACAGGAATTCACGAAATATGTACACCATACAAGCACTAGCATAAATTATATAAAGATATATACATGTACTTGTATGTAATGTAGAATCTTGTGGTGTGTAAAATAGGAATTATACATTTTATATACTGGAGTTCACGTTACAGGTGTTTAGAGTTTTCTGAGACCCAAATTTGGATCGTAGGTCCTGGAGCAATGCCGAAAAATAAGGCTTGATCAAAAACTTTATATCACAGAAGTACACACAATCTATGCCTATTCATTCAAAGAATTTTGTTTTTCAAGTGAAGAGATCAGAAAAAGTGATTGAGATGTTAATATATTTGACATTGAGAAGTGATGTAGATTTAGTCCACATGTATTGTTGCCTCTCTAGCTTCTGCTTGTCATTGTCTGGTTTTTCTTGTTTTCTTTGTCAGCACGAAGTCCTGAAGGCCACCTGTCCAGAGAGAATCGACGAGAACTTCCAAAACAATCTCAAGGATGAAAAAATCAAATTGGAAAAACTGGAAAAAGTTGTAATTAGGTGAGAGTTATCTTCTCGTCATCATTTGACTATTGTTTGATGTAAACAGAGGATGAAGTGTGTTACTAATTACATTGTCACCTATTGACAGACAGATGCCTCTTGATTGGACCATTATTATCATAACTGTCAAGGACGTAGAATTTCATTTCTTTTGCCACAGTAAACAATTGTACAGCTGATTGACAGTTAAAGTGGAAGTCATTCAGGCATGTCGACAAGGTTTGCGGTTGTGAGCTTACATTTGACCTCTGTTGTCTTTGTGGATTTATCTCCCCTTGTTTTAGGATTTTTACTGAATTGAAACATTTCCTCCAGAGGAATTATTTTAGAATGCCGAGAATAAACTTAATATGACATATATCTGTTCTATATGGTTGACTTACCAGTGCAAACTCATAAATTTGCAATATGTTGTAATAAAACTTAGATGGATTATAAACAACGAAACTTTTTGTATGGATTAGTCTCATTATTAGGCCAGATTTTCTCCTGAATTACAATAAGTGAGGTCTGACTGCCATGACACTTCATTTGTCTGAGACAAAGGGACAGGGGCTGTAAAAGTGAGTGAGTTCAGGTTTAACTTCGTATTCAGCACTATTTCGGCCATATAGCGATGATATAACTAACTACGATATGAATATCACCCGAGCCTCATTTACAGGCCATGTACACAGCACATCCCATTTCACGCACAGCCAGCCATAACATCATCCAGTAACTCTATCACCTCTTATTCTACTTGCAGCTCAGAACTACATAAATTATTAGTTCAAATCTAATAAAATGAGATAATTGAAGTAGTTAACAGGAAGAAAATCTTGTTGTTCTCAAGATGTGTTCCTCGTTTCTTGATCCTAACTATTCTCTTGCCCAGATAAGGAAGAGTATGATGTGTTGAATCCAAGAAGAATTATTTAAGACTGGGTAAATCCTCATGGTTGCAACATCGCTATAAATGTGCAATATGTAGGATGGATGGGATGAATGGGTTACATGGTGTACTTGTGTGACCAGTGCCCACCATAATATGCTGGCGTACCAATGTAAATCCATCCATCTACCATCTACTGGCTGAATATCCTAGCACAGATAGAGTTATCCCAGCTGAGATAGAGTTATCCCAGCTCAGATAGTTATCCCAGCTCAGAAAGAGTTTGTCAACAACCTTGATGACAGAAATACTTGTCTATAGTTTCTATTTTCTTTATACATCTTGTAGGTTGAGACGGGACCATGAGAGAGTGCGACAAGAGACAGTGAAGGCCATACTTAAAGAACAGAAACTGGAAGAAGACCAAAGACTTCTCAAGAAAGAAACAGAAGAAATTGCCAAGGTACCTGTACCCTTAATTGGATCCCTTTCACAACACACCTATACCATCTCAGTAGAGGTTTACTATTTTGGTCTACCAGGGCCAAATGCAATATGTGGATTTGCGACAATGATGTTCAGTGTCACATCTGGTTAAACCCACAGGATCAATATTGTCCATTGTCTCAGTTTAATCCTTCATCAGTGAACAGTTACTTTGAAGTTGTCCAACTCATGCTACAGATGTGCACATTCATGCTACAGTATTAAGTTCTCTACTAATTAGAACACTTCAAAACACTGTTTCAAAAAACTTTCTACCTATCTTGAATTCTTCATCTCTAATTGTTCAGAACTGTTCAAATTGCTGCTCTAAAAGATGGTGACAAAAGAAGGTATTTGGCAGTTTAACTTTTTTAATCATTTAAATTAAAAGGTGTTATAAAAGTTATTTACTTGTCCCCCGCTACTTAGTAGGGGGGGGACTTAGAAACACCGGTGTCCGTAATTCCGTAGTTCCGTAATTCCGTGATTCCGTGATTCCGTAATTCCGTAAGATTTTCTTGTCCGGACAATAACCCGTGAACGATTCAACCGATCAACTTCAAACTTGGGGTGTGCCTTGACATTGGCGAGAGGACGGTTGGGATTGTTTTTCAGCAATGTGCGTAATCCAATATGGCCGCTGTCAGCCATTTTGGATTATAAGCAGTACGATCTTAGATTTTCTTGTCCGGACAATAACTCGTGAACGATTTAACCGATCAACTTCAAACTTGGGGTGTGCCTTGACATTGGTGAGAGGACGGTTGGGATTGTTTTTCAGCAATGTGTGTAATCTAATATGGCCGCCGTCAACCATTTTGGATTATAAGCAGTACGATCTTAGATTTTCTTGTCCGGACAATAACTCGTGAACGATTTAACCGATCAACTTCAAACTTGGGGTGTGCCTTGACATTGGTGAGAGGACGGTTGGGATTGTTTTTCAGCAATGTGCGTAATCAAATATGGCCGCCGTCAGCCATTTTGGATTATAAGCAGTTCGATCTTAGATTTTCTTGTCCGGACAATAACTCGTGAACGATTTAACCGATCAACTTCAAACTTGGGGTATGCCTTGACATTGGTGAGAGGACGGTTGGGATTGTTTTTCAGCAATGTGCGTAATCTAATATGGCCGCCATCAGCCATATTGGATTATAAGCAATTGGATCTTAGATTTTCTTGTCCGGACAATAACTCGTGAACGATTCCAACCGATCAACTTCAAACTTGGGGTGTGCCTTGACATTGGCGAGAGGACGGTTGGGATTGTTTTTCAGCAATGTGCGTAATCCAATATGGCCGCCGTCAGCCATTTTGGATTATAAGCAGTACGATCTTAGATTTTCTTGTCCGGACAATAACTCGTGAACGATTTAACCGATCAACTTCAAACTTGGGGTGTGCCTTGACATTGGTGAGCGGACTGTTGGGATTGTTTTTCAGCAATGTGCGTAATCTAATATGGCCGCCGTCAGCCATATTGGATTATAAGCAGTTGGATCTTGTCCGGACAACAACTCGAGAACGATTCAACCGATCTACTTCATATATGGGGAGTGCCTTGACATTGTTGAGAGGAGGATTAGGATTGTTTTTCAAGGACGTGCTATGGCCACCATCAGCCATACTGGATTTCATTGGATTTTAAGCAGTTTGATCTTGTCCGGACAATAACTGGAGTACGATTCAACTGATCTACTTCAAACTTGGGGAGTGCCTTGACATCGGTGAGAGGACGGTTTGCATTTTTTTCCAGCGATGTGCATAATCCAATATGGCCACCGTCAGCCATATTGGATTATAAGCAGTTGGATCTTAGATTTTCTTGTCCGGACAATAACTCGTGAACGATTTAATCGATCAACTTCAAATTTGGGGTGTGCCTTGACATTGGTGGGAGGACGGTTGGGATTGTTTTCCAGCAATGTGCGTAATCTAATATGGCCGCCAATATTGGATTGTAAGCAGTTGAATCTTGTCTGGACAATAACTCGAGAACGATTCAACCGATCTACTTCATACCTGGGGAGTGCCTTGACATTGTTGAGAGGAGGATTAGGATTGTTTTTCAAGGACGTGCTTAATCCAATATGGCCACCATCGGCCATACTGGATTTCATTGGATTTTAAGCAGTTTGATCTTGTCCGGACAATAGCTGGAGTACGATTCAACTGATCTACTTCAAAGCTTGGGGAGTCCCTTGACCTTAGTGAGAGGACAGTCATGTATTATGTTTTATGGATGTGCATAATCGAATATGGGTGCCATCTGCTGTATTAGATTATGTTAAGCTCATCAGCGATATCTCCATTTTCAAATCATACTGTTATCAATGGTATGAGATATCATCGACTCCAAAAAATCGACCATAGAGGTCCATGGCCCCCGCAGCAGCAGCGCCAGTTATGGTGGATGTAATCCACCATAACTGGTGCTGCTAGCGGGGGACATGGACCTCTATGGTCGATTTTTATTACAGACCTTGCCGTATTACTTGCATGTGGGGTCTTCAATATCCTTCACCAGGGAACATTTACATGGTGCTTGTCCAACTCATTATAATGTATGCTACTGCTCACATGTTGGGATGTGTCCACCACTCTTCAATCAAACTTTTATGGCAGAATCTTTGTAGTGTTCAGATATGTACTATGTTTCTGTCCCATATGTGTTTTTTTATCTCTCGTCCACTGTGAACAGTTATCTCGTAAACCCTCACTGTTACTTAACTGGGTAACATATTTTGAACGATTGCTATATTATAGATGGCCAAATACACCTTTCACTCGGACGTTTACTTTGTGTTGCCAGAAATATTTTGCTCTTGGATCATCTGTTAGATCAGAGACAATGTTTAGAATAATTGGGAATAGCTTTAGGCTTAATTTTCTTGAAGGCTTGTCCCTTGCGCCCAGATAAGCTGTAATAAGTGTCAGATACTTGCTGATTAGCTGACGCTTGCTGTAACAATAAAGTTCTGCACATTTAACAAGCTCTTACGAAAACGGCCGACTCTTACAAAAAGGACAGACTGGGTTCGGATTTTTTTTTGGGAAAATATGGAGACCACTGAATGTTATACATGTACATGGTAGACCATCCATTACTCCCAAGCCACTGTTTTGTTCAATTTTCAAAGATTTTTTCCAACCACTCCATTGAAACAGTCTCAATTTGTTTTCAAATGACACTTCTCAAACGACTAAGGATTTACACAGTAATTTCAATTAGTCATAGGAAATGTAGCAAAATTCTACAATTGATTGAAAAGTTGTAAAAAAAAAATATAAAAAAACAATAGTGAAAAATAAAAACCCCAACATATTCTTTCAGAGCTGTAAAACTGGAAATACATTTTTTCCCGCCCTTTTCCTCAACACCTTGTGAAAAACTGGTCGACCATCGAAAGAATAAAACCAAACAAAATCAAAAATCACTTTCTTGTCAGCATCTTGTTACATGCATACAAAGGCTGTTTGTGAATATTGTTGTCGGAATATTCTTCCACTTGCTATCTCGATAGATAATTCGCACTAGCAACCAACAAACTTTGAAATAAAATTATTAAGACAAATATGTAGATAAATCTGTTACTTATCTTGTTTTAATTGGACAAGGCACAAACTATGACTGGGGGCTTCTAAAGCCATGTATAGCAATAAGTATATTCAGTCAGAATCAAGAGAAAAACAAAATGGTGGCATGAGGTGAAATTTTCTCTCAATCCTCTCATTTCATTTCACATGATCCACAAGGAACCTCTATGCGATTCACACCTTTGAGCTTGATCTTTAGCTGAATACAAGTCCCCTTTATTCAAGGGTCTCTGGTTAGATCTTCTGTGTTTCAAATTGGCCTTTTTCGACAGATGGAATCTTTTCTTTAGAATAATGATGTTTGGTTGGCTGACTGGCTGCTTGATGTCAACAGTCTATACTCAATTTTCATGTTAAAGTTTTGTGATCACAACATACACTTTGTCGTTTAATTTGAAAGTTTTTATATACATGTTAATACTGTTAAAATAAACATCAGATTGTTCCGAAACTTTGCAGGCATGCTTAATATCAATTGATATCATTGTTACCCCTCGGGTATTGTCATCCTCGTCGTCGGCGTCATCTGTCCGTCCGTCTGTCTTTCTTGTGGACACGATATCTCAAGAAGGATTATAGCCAGGCATTGTAAATTCATACATGTATGCATCTTGTGAAGGGTCAGAAGCCTATTGAAAATGACTGACCTTGACCTATTTTATTAAGGTCAAATTCTAATATTTGCTATATTTTTTTGAAGGATTAAAGCTTGAGTCTTCAAATTCATATTACATATGCAACTGGTGATTGATTAGAAACCTATCCCAGTTAACTGACCTTGACCTATTTTTTCAAGGTCAAATAATGTTTATCATGATATAACATGAAGAAATGTAGCTAGGCTTTCCAAATTAATACTATGTATACATCCGGCGATGGTTCAGAGGGGTGTTGAAGTTGACTGACCTTGACCTATTTTATCCAGGTCAGATTGTATTTATTATAATATTTCATGAACGATTGTATCTACATTGTCCAAATTTATACCACATATGTCTGGACCTGGAGTCTATTGAATATCACTGACCTTGAGCTATTTTTTCAAGGTCAAATACTATTTATCATGATATAACATGAAGAAATATAGCTAGGCTTTCCAAATTAATACTATGTATACATCTGGTGATAGTCCAGAGGTGTGCTGAAGATGACTGACCTTGACCTATTTTTTCAAGGTCCTATACTCTTTATTATGATATAACATAAATAAATATAGCTAGGCTTTCCAAATTAATACTATGTATACATCTGGCGATGGTCCAGAGGTGTCTTGAAGATGTCTGACCCTGATCTATTTTTTTCAAGGTCAGATACTGTTTATTCAGATATAACATGAAGAAATATAGCTAGGCTTTTCAAATTAATATTATGTATACATCTGGCAATGGTCCAGAGGTGTCCTGAAGATGACTGACCTTGACCTATTTTTTTCAAGTTCATATACTGTTTATTAAGATATAACATGAAGAAATATGGAGCCTAGGCTTCCCAAATTAATACTATGGCGATGGTCCAGAGGTGTGTTGAAGTTGACTGTCCTTAACCTATTTTATCCAGGTCAGATTTTATTTAGTACAATATTCATGAAGGCTTATATCCACATTGTCCAAATTTCTACCACATATAAACCTGGGTGATTGAATATCACTGACCAAATTCTATATGTTAAGTCTAAATTCTCCAAATTCATGTTCCATATGCAATTAAGGTAGAATAGACCAGAAAAATTGTTGAAGATGACTGACCTTGATCTGTATTTCCAAGATAAAATTACTTGATTTGATTATGAGCTATATAGAAGAGTATATTTTGATCTAAGAATTTGCTCATGCTCTACCAGAACCTTAGCACAAAATGTTTCCCATCAATTAAGGCCTTGACAAAAGCTGACCTGACTCGAGATGTATTTCTAAGATGACTCGGAGAGAAATACAGTCAACCCTAGTAGATCACATTTTTGTTAACCTACATGATGATATTCAAAGTTCTACAAGTACATTTTATCCAATGCATGATTGGTGAGTGTAGACAATAACTGATAACTGAGGGAATTTTTTTGTTTTTGTCAAAATTACCAAGAGTTGGACTTAGTGAACTTCTGTATGTCAACATACAGTTTTCTTGTTAAAGTTTTGTGATCACAACAGACACTTGTCTATTGATGTTGAATGTTTATACATAGATGCTCAGACTTTGATCCCATTTCTGATTCACTTGTCCATCTGTCCATTTAGTTCAGTTGAACCCTTGTTGTAACATAAATTGAATATTTTCATTCTCTAAGATGAACTCACATGATGTCAATGTGATCATTGAGATATTGTGAATGTTTGTGTGTAGTCTGTTTATGATAATTGGATGTTATAAAGGGGACATATTTACTGGTTTACTATAATTTATAGTGTATAAACTGGACAAGAGGTCTACCTGGTCTCTATAACCCTCCAACCCCTGTTAATGACATATAATGTCACATTATGAAGGTTATAAATCCATGTTTTAGGACAGAACTGTGTCAGAAATTTCTCCTGATAAACGTCTGAATCGCCAAATATAGCTTATGAAATGTATGGTTCAGCTGTGTAGGATATTTATACCATTCACATACACATGTTATGAACTTGTCATATCAAAATCTTAGTGGGAGAGATTGTCAAATTTGGTTCTGAAATAACTCAAATATATTAAGTTTTATAATGTCTGTGTGGATTGTTGGGATATACTTGTTGGACACGATGGTGAACATTCCTATAATAATGTGCTAATTTGTGCTGTACTCGAGGCTCGGCAGGTACTTGGAGGTGTGTAGATATTACTTCGCTTCATTTTCTTAATTTGTACTAGGCTATTGGGACCAAAGTCAATCCAGCATGCACAAATGTTGCATTCACGCTGTGCAAGGCTAGGGATACTGTCATTATTTTGCAGATTTTATGTAGTTCTGTCAGTTTATTTATAAGTTAAAGTATATGTTCATTGCTTTGTCTTCAATCATAGTTTGACCTCACAGATGCCCACCATGCTTGTGGCTGTAGCTACTATATCTTCAGGGGTGGTTCTTTTGTGTTTGAAAAGGGCACATCAGAGGGGTTTGTCTATGAGAAAATGGAGCAAATTGGGGGTTTACCTCCATCTAAAAAGGCAATTTGTATAAAAAAAACTCATAATATTTATTTTAAGGGCACATTTTCCAAGAAATTTCGCCAAACACATGAACATCCCTTGGCTACATGTATGATGATTTCAATAATTTCAAATCAACTTATTATATATACTTGTATGACTAGTTTCTGATGACTGTCTTGGTTTATTCCTCAGAGATTGTCCACACCTCATACTAAAGCCACCAAAGATCCTGATCCATTAATGTGTAGTTGTATGACTGTAGTTTCTGATGACTGTCTTGGTTTATTCCTCAGAGATTGTCCACACCTCATACTGAAGCCACCAGAGATCCTGATACATTAATGTATAGTTGTACGACTGTAGTTTCTGATGACTGTCTTGGTTTATTCCTCAAAGATTATCCACACCTCATATTAAAGCCACCAGAGATCCTGATCCATTAATGTATAGTTGTATGACTGTAGTTCCTGATGACTGTCTTGGTTTATTCCTCAGAGACTGTCCACACCTCATACTAAAGCCACCAAAGATCCTGATCCATTAATGTTTAGTTGTATGACTGTAGTTTATGATGACTGTCTTGGTTTATTCCTCAAAGATTATCCACACCTCATACTAAAGCCACCAAAGATCCTGATCCATTAATGTATAGTTGTATGACTGACTGTGGTTTCTGATAACTGTCTTGGTTTATTTCTCAGAGATTGTCCACACCTCATACTAAAACCACCAAACATCCTGGTCCATTAATGTTTAGTTGTATGACTGTAGTTTCTGATGACTGTCTTGGTTTATTCCTCAAAGATTATCCACACCTCATACTAAAGCCACCAGAGATCCTGATCCATTAATGTATAGTTGTATGACTGTAGTTTCTGATGACTGTCTTGGTTTATTCGTCAGAGATTGTCCACACCTCATACTAAAGCCAGCAGAGATCCTGATCCATTAATGTATAGTTGTATGACCGTAGTTTCTGATGACTGTCTTGGTTTATTCGTCAGAGATTGTCCACACCTCATACTAAAGCCACCAAAGATCCTGATCCATTAATGTATAGTTGTATGACTGTAGTTTCTGATGACTGTCTTGGTTTATTCCTCAGAGATTGTCCACACCTCATACTAAAGCCACCAAAGATCCTGATCCATTAATGTATAGTTGTATGACTGTAGTTTCTGATGACTGTCTTGGTTTATTCCTCAGAGATTGTCCACACCTCATACTGAAGCCACCAAAGATCCTGATCCATTAATGTATAGTTGTATGACTGTAGTTTCTGATGACTGTCTGGGTTTATTCCTCAGAGATTGTCCATACCTCATACTAAAGCCACCAAAGATCCTGATCCATTAATGTATAGTTGTATGACTGTGGTTTCTGATAACTGTCTTGGTTTATTTCTCAGAGATTGTCCACACCTCATACTAAAACCACCAAACATCCTGATCCATTAATGTATAGTTGTATGGCTGTAGTTTCTGATGACTGTCTTGGTTTATTCCTTAGAGATTGTCCACACCTCATACTAAAGCCAGCAGAGATCCTGATCCATTAATGTGTAGTTGTATGACCGTAGTTTCTGATGACTGTCTTGGTTTATTCCTTAGAGATTGTCCACACCTCATACTAAAGCCACCAAAGATCCTGATCCATTAATGTGTAGTTGTATGACCGTAGTTTCTGATGACTGTCTTGGTTTATTCCTCAGAGATTGTCCACACCTCATACTAAAGCCACCAAACATCCTGATCCATTAATGTATAGTTGTATGACTGTAGTTTATGATGACTGTCTTGGTTTATTCCTCAAAGATTGTCCACACCTCATACTAAAGCCACCAAAGATCCTGATCCATTAATGTATAGTTGTATGACTGTAGTTTCTGATGACTGTCTTGGTTTATTCGTCAGAGATTGTCCACACCTCATACTAAAGCCACCAAAGATCCTGATCCATTAATTTATAGTTGTATGACTGTAGTTTCTGATGACTGTCTTGGTTTATTCGTCAGAGATTGTCCACACCTCATACTAAAGCCACCAAAGATCCTGATCCATTAATGTATAGTTGTATGACTGTAGTTTCTGATGACTGTCTTGGTTTATTCCTCAGAGATTGTCCACACCTCATACTAAAGCCACCAAAGATCCTGATCCATTCCATCAGCTTCATGAACAGAGAAAAGGTAAGATAGATATCCTCTCAGTTAACTCCTATTATTGAGGAGCTTGGATCTTTAGTATTATTATACTCCATGTAAACTCGTAAGGTTTTCATCGCTTGACAGCCTGCCTGGCATGTATCATTCTACAAACCGTGATGTTCAGTGATTATGTAGCCTTACTATTGAATAAATGTCATGTACCATTTGTGGATTTGTGTTAAGATTGGATATTATAATATTGATTTGTGTTAAGGGTATCCTTTGTAAATGAACAGCAGTGGTTCATGTTTACTATATCATTGAGTAAATGGAGGAAGACAAAAACAAGGAATGAATGAGTGATATTTTTACCATGGGAGGTTCTTAGACTGGTACATCAGAAATAAAATCTTCAGACGAGAAAAACAAACATAAAACTTTACCAAAAATGCTGTAGTAGAATATGAGAAAGGAGACCATAAAACGACTTTAGAACTATGTGAATGTACCCAAAGACACTCCATGTACAAGTGGGCTACAATAAAGCCTGTCTTGTTTGATCAGCCTTCAACACTGGGAATAATGTGCCCACTAAGTTTGGTGTTTGGTAATTTGGAATCAGTCCAGTGGTATAACTTGGAAAATATCCAAAACAGACATTATCGATGTTCACAAGTTCATTGTAATTGTGTACTTTAATAGTGTACTCATGTCTACAGATGTATCAGTGATAACCAGTATCAGTTAGACATTCCTGTGATCACATTAAGTAGTAGTTTGACCTACCAACTCGTCCATGGAACTAAAATTATACTGAAATCAAACCTGTTGTCTTTCACAGACACTTCAACAGGAATCACCTTTGGCTCATACACAATTGTGAAAAGTTCATATTTAACCATAACCTTTTGTTACATTTAATATTTTCTTTGAAGATCAAAGATGTGAAAAATATCCAAGCCTATGCTAATACTCTGAACCTGCTGAAAAACATGCATTATAATGCAATAACTGTTCATAGTTGAAGACTCGCATGTCTTGGGTTGGCTTTATGGCTGTTGAGCACAGCGCTTTGAACTTAATTTGCCCTGTTTGGGGGGTCTACCATTATAATGAAGGATTGTTGAGATAAGACCAGTATTACATTATAAAAGCTATGGCAAACAATATTGGCTTTAAACATCTGATCAGACCTTGACCAGTATTGAAGGGTGAGGCTCTGTATTATAATATATCTTATAGGGTTAATTAGCATGCATGCTTTCAGGTGCTTTGTGATATAAGTTAGTATGTGTATTGTTAAGGTGGTGATTTAGGAGTAGCATTCATTGAGTAAAGGGTTAAAATTAATATTTTGCTATGTACATGTGCTTAGTAATCTGCATAGTGATATGGTCAGGGTGAATGTATAACAACCCACTGACATACAACTGTAACTGAAGCCTGCTCCAGTATTCATTGTTGATGCATGTTGTTGTTGTTTGTACATGTACAGGGAAGTCGGTCCACACTGACTGACTGGTTTATACATGGAACACAATGAGAAGGAGGGGTCCCGATATCCTACCATAAAGTAGTTCCAGGCTCATGCTCTCGGTCTTGGGCACTTTTTGTGGTAGTAACAGCTCTCCCTATGCTTGTATATAGAGACAGTGTGTTGATCACTGGAGCATGACACAAGGGTATCAGGACCTCGTGATTGTAGCATCTTGATCCTGGCTGTGCCATGTATGGCTGTATTTGCAGGTGTATCAGTTCACTGAGGTAACTGTATCCCCCCAAAAAAGGTTTCCTCTCGTCCTTCGGCACAAGAATATTGCCTTGGATCTCTGTGTGTGTCTGTTCATGCTGTGATTCTTACCCAAGAATGTGACTTGAGTGGGCATTTCTGACACATATTTCCATTCATTGCTTCTCTATATTTCAGAGTTGAAGAAGAAAGGTTCAAAGACTGTCTCGCAGGATTTACCCGAAGTTCATATACCATTTGTGTTCAGCCCGTTTGACAAAGACTATCTAGTACGGACTAAAAGCTCAGGAGATAATGATGACATTTTTACAGACTGTGATATTGCTCATAGTCAGGAGGGCTTAGTTCCTGATAAAGCTCAAGATTATTGGTCAGACATTATTGGTAGTGTTGATGAAAATTTATCGACCATGGCCAGCTCAACGCATTCATTGGACAACAGGGCGAGTAGAAAATTGGGTCATCAGGTCTCAGGATTAGAACCAATCAAAGAAGAGGATCCAATATTCAAAATGATTCCAGGTATGTTGTAACCTATTTATTCAATGGTTCCAGGTATGTTGTAACCTATTTATTCAATGGTTCCAGGTATGTTGTAACCTATTTATTCTATATAATTATTTGCATTGCTCATTATCATTATTAATCTAGGTTGCCAAATGTACATGGTGTATGTCTTGTCATCACTTTGTTCATATCATTTGTTGAAGGAATCATTACAATTACATGTAATGGTTTGATTTCGCCTCAATATTTTTGTTGGTGACTTGCTTTTCTTTACTACATTTACATATCTGATGATGCAGTGTGGACAGCAGAAAACATTTGAGACTCACCCATAATTTGTCAAAGTCAAATTTAACATTCTGTTGATAGAATTGATCTGTTCATGTAATATTAAAAGCTGACCAGTTTTCTATATTATAAATACATTTTCTTTACTCTAAATAGTGTCATCGACGGATGAAGAATTCTGGTTCTCACTATATCTGACACCAGATGGCGGCACAGGTGGGCAGCTCGCTGATCTCCATAGGAAACTCCAGAACCTAAAAGCAGAGGTGGCAAAGTTAAATACAGAAGGGGGCCAGTTAGTTTTTGTGAGTACATCTAACATATTATTGCCTTATATAGCTATTACATCAGCATTTTGGAGAGAATTGTATATGTTTGACCACACACTATGCAGCACCTCATGATTGGGGGGTGGGGCACTCTACTTTCTGTACGGCATATAGGTGCTGATGTTATGTAATGTGTTGCCAGAGGTTTGATTGATAAATAGGTGTAAATGAAAAAAAAGAAAAAGTAGTCATTCCAAGATGGTTATTATGTTTAATAATAAAAGCAGTGATCGAATTAAATGGAGTGCTGTGGGCAGTCGTTGATATTGTGCGCAAACCAATTGATGGAGAACAGATATTGAGAAATATTCTAGGGGGATTAGCATTTTCGAATCAGTTCATCAGAGGGGTATTGGTTTCCGTGGGTATCAATACAATAATGATTCAATGCGAGTGGTAGATCTTCAGACATGTCTCACTTCAAGTGATCAGTAAACTTGGTTAGACACAATCATGTTAATTCTTCTTTAATACATACAACGTTCCCTAATGATGTCTTACTTTGACTGTATGGTCTACTTTGCTAGAATTAGAACAGTTCAAAGCCAGAAACTTACTAGATGAAATTACTCAGGGGAGATAATTTGCCTTCAGAAGATCACATTAATAAGATTTCTGAAAGGTTTACCTTGCTCAACATGCCAGGCTCCATACATTTACTGTACTACACTAAAAAATCTCATGTACGCATCATTTACTTTCAGTTGATATATCCATATGCAGCATTATCAGCACTGCTATATTGAATTTATGAATAATAAAAAACGAATTTCACCTTTGGTTCAAAAATGAATGTCCACAGCTTAAAAAAATCCATTTCTTTGCCATTTGTTTTCTCATTTGTACTTCCAGTTTGTGAGTATGCAACAATGGTCAACACTAGCATAATTTGAATTTGAAATATATATTTTCATCTTTAGTTTGGTAATTACAGAATTTCTTTACATTTTTATGAGGGGAGAATAATGTGATAGCAATTTCTGCTCATCTATCAATCTGTTAATTTTCGCTTCTTTGTGCGATATCGCCAGCTCCAAGTCTTCGATTGGTGCCAAACTTCAATTATATCTTTCCAATGGGTCAAAGAGGAACCCTATTCATTGTGAGGTAAAAAGGTCAAAGGGGCAAGGTCACTGTGGCCAAAAATCTGTAAATCTTTGAAAATTGTTATGTATGCGAGTGAGTACAGGTCAGAGATGTGGTTTGGGATGGCAAAGGAGAAGAAGCCTTTTGCTTTTTACCCCTCAACAAAGTTTGGCCAAACAGTATTGTCTGCGTGGTCTGTCCGTCTATCTTGCTTGTTAACACAATATCTATTGAAGAATTATAATCAAACTTTCAAAATTTATATAACATATGCAACTGGTGATGGGTCAGAAGCCTGTTGAAGAGTACTGACCTTGACCTATTTTCTCAAGGTAAAATTCTAGTATTGGTGATATCTTTTGAAGGATGGCTCTCCAAGTTCATACAACATATGCAACTGGTTATTGTCGAGAAAACCTTGATAGTTGGACTGACCTTGACCTATTTTATCAAGGTCATATCTATGTTATTCGTAATATCTTGAGGGTTGATGGACAAGCACTCCCCATTATTACTAAAGTACATGCAACTGGTGTCTCCCAAATTTGTCTCTCTAAGTTTTGGTTTCAGCAGTCAAATATGTTTGTGATCATATATTGAAGCCGATAAATCTCTTGTTTTGGCCGAAGGTTATTGTCGTCTTCATGTATATCTGTCCGTCCATCTGTCCGTCCCTCCGTTGTGCTGTCCGTCTGTTTGTCACAGCTTTTTCCTTACCAAGATATGTTTAGAACGACTCACCCTATGCACTCCAAACTTGCAGTGCACATCCATATGCTGGTGACGTCCCAGAACCCCATTGAATCTGGACCCGATTGGTTGGAAACTTTGGTGGCCATCTTTAATTTATGCAAAACCTTTAATCTTGTGTTTCTCAGATACCATTTCGCTGGTCAGTGTGAAACTTGGTATAGATCATCGATACATCAAGAAACTTCAAAGGAATGACTAAACCAGTTTCCTTGATTGGGTGGAAAACTTGGTAGACATCTTTAATTTATGCAAAATCTTTAATGATGTTTATCTCTGATACCATTTAAGTGTTCTATACAAAACTTGCTATGTAGCATCGATGTATCGAGACTTGCAATGAATAACCACATCAGTTCCTCTGAGTGGTGGAAAGGATGGACGGCCATCTTTAATTAATGCAAAATCAATAATGGTCTCTATCTCTGATACCGTTCAAGTGCTGGATGCAAAATTTGGTATACATCATCGATGCATCAAGACACTTACGATGAATGACGGATCTGGTTTCTTTGATTGGGTAGAAATCTTGGTGGCCATCTTTATTTTATGCAAAATCTTTAAAGAGGTAGTAGCGTGATTTTAGTTGTTCGGGTAAACTGAACAGCATGATCACTTGCAACATTTGCCAAAAGATTTTCAAGTATTGAAATCTCGTATTTCATATAGGGATCAATATTGTCAGATTTTTCAATTCGGTCTAGTGAACAACATGAAAATGGGAAATAACTGAGATGACGTCGGATAACGTGATCAGGTATCCATGACGTCACGTTAGAAGCCGTCACAGTGCGATAAAAGTTCTAAGATCGAGTATGACGTTGCAAAGCATCACGCTCGGAATGCCAGTGCGTGTTTTGTGACGTCATCTCAGGCACTGGAGCCAAGTGCAGGTGCTGTTACGTTTTTCAGACAATGTCAGAAGTGTGATTTCAATGCCCGTGATATTAAATAATGAGGTCACAGAAACATGTTCACCATAGTTGCTCTCAACTACTGAATAACTTTTATCGAAATATGTTATTTGCTGAATATTTTTTAAATGACGCTTTTACCTCTTTAAAGATCTATATCTGATACTGTTTTAGTGCTTCATATGAAACTATAAATCATCGATGCATTAAGAAACTTACAGTTAATGACAGCCAGGTTCTCTGATTAGGTGGAAAACTTGATTGCCATCTTTAATTTATGCAAAATCCAAGTGTTTGATGCAAGACTTTGTATGCATCATCAATACACCAAGAGACTAAATGACAGAACCATTTTCTCTGATGGGATGGATACCTTGGGGGCCATATTTAATTTATGTAAAATCGTTGATGATCTATATTTCCTTTGATACTGTTCAAATGTTCAGTACCAATATGATACTCGGTATACATCATCGATACATCATCGATACATCATCGATGATGTATCGATACATCATCGATACATCAAGAGACAATTAATGACTGCCGGTTTCTCTGATAGGACAGAAACCTTGGGGGCCATTTCTAATTGCTAAATTTTTGATAATATGTATATTTGTCACTTGACTGCTTGGTGTTCCTGAAGTCTTCGAAGCAGTATGGTTCAAATTGAATACATTATGAATGGCTGGCGCCCGGAGTCGAGGGGTTTTAAGATGCGCAGCTTCGTATTTATAGCCTAGATCTTTTTCTGTTGAATTTCATGTTTCAGCAATTTCAGAATACTGTGCAAAATGAGTACATGTAGGTCTAACTTTGAGCATTAGTAGCTCAGGAATCAGGACATTTTTTGAAAAAAAAAACTAACTAGGTACCGTTATGTTCTCGACCTAGTGTATAAACAGTTGTGCCAAATTTCATATTCTTATGATGAATTGTTCTCCAGAAATAAATGGTTTTCTTTATAAAAATGGGGAAGCCAAGTAATGGAACAAATTAGATGAACAGATTTGAGGCTCTTAACTGATAGTGATGCCAACTACACTGATTTCCCACCACAAGTTTGAATGGCCAGTTCAATGTTGCAGACACTCAATCAAGTAAAATTTTGCCATGGATAATAAGATTTTAAAGACTTTTAAAGTTTCAACATCTATTCACAAAAATTATATCACATAGATAAGAATTGATATAGAAGTTGAGGAAGGTTGAATAAAGTCTTTTTTCCAGAATCCCCCCCCCCCCACCCCACCCTCCCAGGTGCGACACAAATCCTGAAGGCGTATACGATTTTACTTGTATATAATTTAAAATTTGATCAACATGGAGTACCTGTACACATGTAAATTCCCGCCGATGAAAACAGTATGTCCAAAGTGGTATGTGGCATCTTCAGCTTCACCGTCATGGTACGATAGTCATACCCAGAATGGACTGTTGGCGGCTGTGTGTCCACTCCAGTACCGCTACATTGAAGTTCGGGTACCATACTGCTCTGACACAATATTTTCACCAGCGGGGGACTTGGTTGCGAAAATGAACATATAAATTACATGGAGGTTTTGATAGAATGGGTTATATTATATAGCTATGTGTGACTCAATACATGGATTCTTGTGCACAGTTCATAAAATACCATTCTGTATTGTGTGCTGTACAATAATGATTATGTTCATGTTGTGTCAGTGGGGAGCAGGTCCTGGTACATTATGCAGCATGAAAGTATGTAATGTACATCCCTTTTAGCAGGCTTCAGTTAGCACAGCAGTGGTGAGATGGATAGTTTTGTGTGGAGGACAAACTTAACAATGGAACATTTGGGCTGGAAGATATGATTAACTCAAGCTGACATTGCTGGTACTCTTTGATGTCTCTGTTCAAATACTGTCTGGTATAAAGATGGACTAATCAGTGAGAGAATAATGTGTCAATGCCTAAGGTCATGAAGGTATACACTTGGATCTTAAAGCTGAACGATCATGGTATATTATATTGTATGTGATCACTGCAAACAACAACCAAAGGAACGTGTGTTGAACTTCAAAACATAGTATGGCACTATGCATGTAATAGGTTATTTTGGACAATATTGAATGAGGGGGGAAATATTTGTATTCTTGAAAAATGAATGCACATGTTGGCTGACCTGGAAATAACCTTGTCGCATATAGGCTATCTA